>CM045748.1:33977859-33985359 GCA_024760905.1 Plotosus lineatus
AATTAAAATTAAAATTAAAATTAAAATTAAAATTAAAATTAAAATTAAAATTAAAATTAAAATTAAAATTAAAATTAAAAATTAAAATTAAAATTAAAATTAAAATTAAAAATTAAAATTAAAATTAAAATTAAAATTAAGAATTAAAATTAAAATTAAAATTAAAATTAAAATTAAAATTAAAATTAAAATTAAAATTAAAATTAAAATTAAAATTAAAATTAAAATTAAAATTAAAAATTAAAATTAAAATTAAAATTAAAATTAAAATTAAAATTAAAATTAAAATTAAAAATTAAAATTAAAATTAAAATTAAAATTAAAATTAAAATTAAGAATTAAAATTAAAATTAAAATTAAAATTAAAATTAAAATTAAAAATTAAAATTAAAATTAAAATTAAAATTAAAATTAAAATTAAAATTAAAATTAAAATTAAAAATTAAAATTAAAATTAAAATTAAAATTAAAATTAAGAATTAAAATTAAAATTAAAATTAAAATTAAAATTAAAAATTAAAAATTAAAATTAAAATTAAAATTAAAATTAAAATTAAAATTAAAATTAAAATTAAAATTAAAATTAAAATTAAAATTAAAATTAAAATTAAAATTAAAATTAAAATTAAAATTAAAATTAAAATTAAAATTAAAATTAAAATTAAAATTAAAATTAAAATTAAGAATTAAAATTAAAAATTAAAATTAAGAATTAAAATTAAAATTAAAATTAAAATTAAAAATTAAAATTAAAATTAAAATTAAAATTAAAATTAAAATTAAAATTAAAATTAAAATTAAAATTAAAATTAAAATTAAAATTAAAATTAAAATTAAGAATTAAAATTAAAATTAAAATTAAAATTAAAATTAAAATTAAAAATTAAAATTAAAAATTAAAATTAAAAATTAAAATTAAAATTAAAATTAAAATTAAAATTAAAATTAAAATTAAAATTAAAATTAAATTAAAATTAAAATTAAAATTAAAATTAAAATTAAAATTAAAATTAAAATTAAAATTAAAAATTAAAATTAAAATTAAAATTAAAATTAAAATTAAAATTAAAATTAAAATTAAAAATTAAAATTAAAATTAAAATTAAGAATTAAAATTAAAATTAAAATTAAAAATTAAAATTAAAATTAAAATTAAAATTAAAATTAAAATTAAAATTAAAATTAAAATTAAAAATTAAAATTAAAATTAAAATTAAAATTAAAATTAAAATTAAAATTAAAATTAAAATTAAGAATTAAAATTAAAATTAAAATTAAAATTAAAAATTAAAATTAAAAATTAAAAATTAAAATTAAAATTAAAATTAAAATTAAAATTAAAAATTAAAATTAAAATTAAAATTAAAATTAAAATTAAAAATTAAAATTAAAATTAAAATTAAAATTAAAATTAAAATTAAAATTAAAAATTAAAATTAAAATTAAAATTAAAATTAAAATTAAAATTAAAATTAAAATTAAAAATTAAAATTAAAATTAAAATTAAAATTAAAATTAAAATTAAAATTAAAATTAAAAATTAAAATTAAAATTAAAATTAAAATTAAAATTAAAATTAAAATTAAAATTAAAAATTAAAATTAAAATTAAAATTAAAATTAAAAATTAAAATTAAAATTAAAATTAAAATTAAAATTAAAATTAAAATTAAAATTAAAATTAAAATTAAAATTAAAATTAAATTAAAATTAAAATTAAAATTAAAATTAAAATTAAAATTAAAATTAAAATTAAAATTAAAATTAAAATTAAAATTAAAATTAATTAAAATTAAAATTAAAATTAAAATTAAAATTAAAATTAAAATTAAAAATTAAAATTAAAATTAAAATTAAAATTAAAATTAAAATTAAAATTAAAAATTAAAATTAAAATTAAAAATTAAAATTAAAATTAAAATTAAAATTAAAATTAAAATTAAAATTAAAATTAAAATTAAAATTAAAATTAAAATTAAAATTAAAATTAAAATTTAAAATTAAAATTAAAATTAAAAATTAAAATTAAAATTAAAATTAAAATTAAAATTAAAAATTAAAATTAAAATTAAAATTAAAAATTAAATTAAAATTAAAATTAAAATTAAAAATTAAAATTAAAATTAAAATTAAAATTAAAAATTAAAAATTAAAATTAAAATTAAAATTAAAATTAAAATTAAAATTAAAATTAAAATTAAAATTAAAATTAAAATTAAAATTAAAATTAAAATTAAAATTAAAATTAAAATTAAAATTAAAATTAAAATTAAAATTAAAATTAAAATTAAAAATTAAAATTAAAATTAAAATTAAAATTAAAATTAAAATTAAAATTAAAATTAAGAATTAAAAATTAAAATTAAAATTAAAATTAAGAATTAAAAATTAAAATTAAAATTAAAATTAAAATTAAAAATTAAAATTAAAATTAAAATTAAAATTAAAATTAAAAATTAAAATTAAAATTAAAATTAAAATTAAAATTAAAATTAAAATTAAAATTAAAATTAAAATTAAAAATTAAAATTAAAATTAAAATTAAAATTAAAATTAAAATTAAAATTAAAATTAAAATTAAAATTAAAATTAAAATTAAAATTAAGAATTAAAATTAAAATTAAAATTAAAATTAAAAATTAAAATTAAAATTAAAAATTAAAATTAAAATTAAAATTAAAATTAAAATTAAAATTAAAATTAAAATTAAAATTAAAATTAAAATTAAAATTAAAATTAAAATTAAAATTAAAATTAAAATTAAAATTAAAATTAAAATTAAAATTAAAATTAAAATTAAAATTAAAATTAAAAATTAAAATTAAAATTAAAATTAAAAATTAAAATTAAAATTAAAATTAAAAATTAAAATTAAAATTAAAATTAAAATTAAAATTAAAATTAAAATTAAAATTAAAATTAAAATTAAAAATTAAAAATTAAAATTAAAATTAAAATTAAAATTAAAATTAAAATTAAAATTAAAAATTAAAATTAAAATTAAAATTAAAATTAAAATTAAAATTAAAATTAAAATTAAAAATTAAAATTAAAAATTAAAATTAAAATTAAAATTAAAAATTAAAATTAAAATTAAAATTAAAATTAAAATTAAAATTAAAATTAAAATTAAAATTAAAATTAAAATTAAAATTAAAATTAAAATTAAAATTAAAATTAAAATTAAAATTAAAATTAAAAATTAAAATTAAAATTAAAATTAAAATTAAAATTAAAATTAAAATTAAAATTAAAATTAAAATTAAAATTAAAATTAAAATTAAAATTAAAATTAAAATTAAAATTAAAATTAAAATTAAAATTAAAAATTAAAATTAAAATTAAAATTAAAAATTAAAAATTAAAATTAAAATTAAAATTAAAAATTAAAATTAAAATTAAAATTAAAATTAAAATTAAAATTAAAATTAAAATTAAAATTAAAATTAAAATTAAAATTAAAATTAAAAATTAAAATTAAAATTAAAAATTAAAATTAAAATTAAAATTAAAATTAAAATTAAAATTAAAATTAAAATTAAAATTAAAAATTAAAATTAAAATTAAAATTAAAATTAAAATTAAAATTAAAAATTAAAATTAAAATTAAAAATTAAAATTAAAATTAAAATTAAAAATTAAAATTAAAATTAAGAATTAAAATTAAAATTAAAATTAAAAATTAAAATTAAAAATTAAAATTAAAATTAAAATTAAAATTAAAATTAAAATTAAAATTAAAAATTAAAATTAAAATTAAAATTAAAAATTAAAATTAAAATTAAAATTAAAATTAAAATTAAAATTAAAATTAAGAATTAAAATTAAAATTAAAATTAAAATTAAAATTAAAATTAAAAATTAAAATTAAAAATTAAAAATTAAAATTAAAATTAAAATTAAAATTAAAATTAAAAATTAAAATTAAAAATTAAAATTAAAATTAAAATTAAAATTAAAATTAAAATTAAAATTAAAATTAAAATTAAAATTAAAATTAAGAATTAAAATTAAAATTAAAATTAAAATTAAAATTAAAATTAAAATTAAAATTAAAATTAAAATTAAAATTAAAATTAAAATTAAAATTAAAATTAAAATTAAAATTAAAATTAAAATTAAAATTAAAATTAAAATTAAAATTAAAATTAAAATTAAGAATTAAAAATTAAAATTAAAATTAAAATTAAAATTAAAATTAAAATTAAAATTAAAATTAAAATTAAAATTAAGAATTAAAATTAAAATTAAAATTAAAATTAAAATTAAAATTAAAATTAAAATTAAAATTAAAAATTAAAATTAAAATTAAAATTAAAATTAAAATTAAAAATTAAAATTAAAATTAAAATTAAAATTAAGAATTAAAATTAAAATTAAAATTAAAATTAAAATTAAAATTAAAATTAAAATTAAAATTAAAATTAAAAATTAAAAATTAAAATTAAAATTAAAATTAAAATTAAAATTAAAAATTAAAATTAAAATTAAAATTAAAAATTAAAATTAAAATTAAAATTAAGAATTAAAATTAAAAATTAAAATTAAAATTAAAATTAAGAATTAAAATTAAAATTAAAATTAAAAATTAAAATTAAAAATTAAAATTAAAATTAAAATTAAAATTAAAATTAAAATTAAAATTAAAAATTAAAATTAAAATTAAAATTAAAATTAAAAATTAAAATTAAAATTAAAAATTAAAATTAAAATTAAAATTAAAATTAAAATTAAAAATTAAAATTAAAAATTAAAATTAAAATTAAGAATTAAAATTAAAATTAAAATTAAAATTAAAATTAAAATTAAAAATTAAAATTAAAATTAAAATTAAAATTAAAAATTAAAATTAAAATTAAAATTAAAAATTAAAAATTAAAATTAAAATTAAAATTAAAATTAAAATTAAAATTAAAATTAAAATTAAAATTAAAATTAAAATTAAAAATTAAAATTAAAATTAAAATTAAAATTAAAATTAAAATTAAAATTAAAATTAAAAATTAAGAATTAAAATTAAAATTAAAATTAAAATTAAAATTAAAATTAAAATTAAAATTAAAATTAAAATTAAAATTAAAATTAAAATTAAAATTAAAATTAAAATTAAAATTAAGAATTAAAATTAAAATTAAGAAATTAAAATTAAAATTAAAATTAAAATTAAAATTAAAATTAAAATTAAAATTAAAATTAAAATTAAAATTAAAATTAAAATTAAAATTAAAATTAAAATTAAAATTAAAATTAAAATTAAAATTAAAATTAAAATTAAAATTAAGAATTAAAATTAAAATTAAAATTAAAAATTAAAAATTAAAATTAAAATTAAAATTAAGAATTAAAATTAAAATTAAAATTAAAATTAAAATTAAAATTAAAATTAAAAATTAAAATTAAGAATTAAAATTAAAATTAAAATTAAAATTAAAATTAAAATTAAAATTAAAATTAAAATTAAAATTAAAAATTAAAATTAAAATTAAAATTAAAATTAAAATTAAATTAAAATTAAAAATTAAAATTAAAATTAAAATTAAAATTAAAATTAAAATTAAAATTAAAATTAAAATTAAGAATTAAAATTAAAATTAAAATTAAAAATTAAAATTAAAATTAAAATTAAAATTAAAATTAAGAATTAAAATTAAAATTAAAATTAAAATTAAAATTAAAATTAAAATTAAGAATTAAAATTAAAATTAAAATTAAAATTAAAATTAAAATTAAAATTAAGAATTAAAAATTAAAATTAAAATTAAAATTAAGAATTAAAATTAAAATTAAAATTAAAATTAAAATTAAAATTAAAATTAAAATTAAAATTAAAATTAAAATTAAAAATTAAAATTAAAATTAAAATTAAAAATTAAAATTAAAATTAAAATTAAAAATTAAAAATTAAAATTAAAATTAAAAATTAAAATTAAAATTAAAATTAAAATTAAAAATTAAAAATTAAAATTAAAATTAAAATTAAGAATTAAAATTAAAATTAAAATTAAAATTAAAATTAAAATTAAAATTAAAATTAAAAATTAAAATTAAAATTAAAATTAAAAATTAAAATTAAAATTAAAATTAAAAATTAAAATTAAAAATTAAAATTAAAATTAAAATTAAAATTAAAATTAAAATTAAAATTAAAATTAAAATTAAAATTAAAATTAAAATTAAAATTAAAATTAAAAATTAAAATTAAAATTAAAAATTAAAATTAAAATTAAAATTAAAAATTAAAATTAAAATTAAAATTAAAATTAAAAATTAAAATTAAAATTAAAATTAAAAATTAAAATTAAAATTAAAATTAAAATTAAAATTAAAATTAAAATTAAAAATTAAAAATTAAAATTAAAATTAAAATTAAAATTAAGAATTAAAATTAAAAATTAAAATTAAAATTAAGAATTAAAATTAAAATTAAAATTAAGAATTAAAATTAAAATTAAAATTAAAATTAAAATTAAAATTAAAATTAAAATTAAGAATTAAAATTAAAATTAAAATTAAGAATTAAAATTAAAATTAAAATTAAAATTAAAATTAAAATTAAAATTAAAATTAAAATTAAAAATTAAAATTAAATTAAAATTAAAATTAAAATTAAAAATTAAAAATTAAAATTAAAATTAAAAATTAAAATTAAAATTAAAATTAAAATTAAAATTAAAATTAAAAATTAAAAATTAAAATTAAAATTAAAATTAAAATTAAAAATTAAAAATTAAAATTAAAATTAAAATTAAAATTAAAAATTAAAATTAAAATTAAAATTAAAATTAAAATTAAAAATTAAAATTAAAATTAAAATTAAAATTAAAAATTAAAATTAAAATTAAGAATTAAAAATTAAAATTAAAATTAAAATTAAAATTAAAATTAAAATTAAAATTAAAAATTAAAATTAAAAATTAAAATTAAAATTAAAATTAAAAAATTAAAATTAAAATTAAAATTAAAATTAAAAATTAAAATTAAGAATTAAAATTAAAATTAAAATTAAAATTAAAATTAAAATTAAAATTAAGAATTAAAATTAAAATTAAAATTAAAATTAAAATTAAAAATTAAAATTAAAATTAAAATTAAAATTAAAATTAAAAAATTAAAATTAAAATTAAAATTAAAATTAAAATTAAAATTAAAAATTAAAATTAAAATTAAAATTAAAATTAAAATTAAAATTAAAATTAAGAATTAAAATTAAAATTAAAATTAAAATTAAAATTAAAATTAAAATTAAAATTAAAATTAAAATTAAAATTAAAATTAAAATTAAAATTAAAATTAAAATTAAAATTAAAATTAAAATTAAAATTAAGAATTAAAATTAAAATTAAAATTAAAATTAAAATTAAAATTAAAATTAAAATTAAAATTAAAATTAAAATTAAAATTAAAATTAAAATTAAAATTAAGAATTAAAATTAAAATTAAAAATTAAAATTAAAATTAAAATTAAAATTAAAATTAAAATTAAAATTAAAATTAAAAATTA
>CM045748.1:33990359-33994189 GCA_024760905.1 Plotosus lineatus
TTAAAATTAAAATTAAAATTAAAATTAAAATTAAAATTAAAATTAAAATTAAAAATTAAAAATTAAAATTAAAATTAAGAATTAAAATTAAAATTAAAATTAAAATTAAAATTAAAAATTAAAATTAAAATTAAAATTAAAATTAAAATTAAAATTAAAATTAAAATTAAAATTAAAATTAAAATTAAAATTAAAATTAAGAATTAAAATTAAAATTAAAATTAAAATTAAAATTAAAATTAAAATTAAAAATTAAAATTAAAATTAAAATTAAAATTAAAATTAAAATTAAAATTAAAATTAAAATTAAAATTAAAATTAAAATTAAAATTAAAATTAAAATTAAAATTAAAATTAAAATTAAAAATTAAAATTAAAATTAAAATTAAAATTAAAATTAAAATTAAAATTAAAATTAAAATTAAAATTAAGAATTAAAATTAAAATTAAAATTAAAATTAAAATTAAGAATTAAAATTAAAAATTAAAATTAAAATTAAAATTAAGAATTAAAATTAAAATTAAAATTAAAATTAAAATTAAAATTAAAATTAAAATTAAAAATTAAAATTAAAATTAAGAAATTAAAATTAAAATTAAAATTAAAAATTAAAATTAAAAATTAAAATTAAGAATTAAAATTAAAATTAAGAATTAAAATTAAAATTAAAATTAAAATTAAAATTAAAATTAAAATTAAAAATTAAAATTAAAAATTAAAATTAAAATTAAAATTAAAATTAAAATTAAAATTAAAATTAAAATTAAAATTAAAATTAAGAATTAAAATTAAAATTAAAATTAAAATTAAAATTAAGAATTAAAATTAAAATTAAAAATTAAAATTAAAATTAAAATTAAAATTAAAATTAAAATTAAAATTAAAATTAAAATTAAAATTAAAATTTAAAATTAAAATTAAAATTAAGAATTAAGAATTAAAATTAAAATTAAAATTAAAATTAAAAATTAAAATTAAAATTAAAATTAAAATTAAAATTAAGAATTAAAATTAAAATTAAAATTAAAATTAAAATTAAAATTAAAAATTAAAATTAAAATTAAAATTAAAATTAAAGAATTAAAATTAAAATTAAAATTAAAATTAAAATTAAGAATTAAAATTAAAATTAAAATTAAAATTAAAATTAAGAATTAAAATTAAAATTAAGAATTAAATTAAAATTAAAAATTGAAATTAAAATTAAAATTAAAATTAAAATTAAAATTAAGAATTAAGAATTAAAATTAAAATTAAAATTAAAATTAAAATTAAAATTAAAATTATTAAAATTAAAATTAAAATTAAAATTAAATTAAAAATTAAGAATTAAAATTAAAATTAAAATTAAAAATTAAAATTAAAATTAAAAATTAAAATTAAAATTAAAATTAAAATTAAAATTAAAAATTAAAATTAAAATTAAAATTAAAATTAAAATTAAAATTAAAATTAAAATTAAAATTAAAATTAAATTAAAATTAAAATTAAGAATTAAAATTAAAATTAAAATTAAAATTAAAATTAAAAATTAAAATTAAAAATTAAAATTAAAATTAAAATTAAAATTAAAATTAAAAATTAAAATTAAAATTAAAATTAAAAATTAAAAATTAAGAATTAAAATTAAGAATTAAAATTAAAATTAAAATTAAAATTAAAATTAAAATTAAAATTAAAAATTAAAATTAAAATTAAGAATTAAAATTAAAATTAAAATTAAAATTAAAATTAAAATTAAAATTAAAATTAAAATTAAAATTAAAATTAAAATTAAAATTAAGAATTAAAATTAAAATTAAAATTAAAATTAAAAATTAAAATTAAAATTAAAATTAAAATTAAAATTAAAATTAAAATTAAAAATTAAAATTAAAAATTAAAATTAAAAATTAAAATTAAAATTAAAATTAAAATTAAAATTAAAATTAAAATTAAAATTAAAATTAAAATTAAAATTAAAATTAAAATTAAGAAATTAAAATTAAAAATTAAAATTAAAATTAAAAATTAAAATTAAAATTAAAATTAAAATTAAAATTAAGAATTAAAATTAAAAATTAAAATTAAAATTAAAAATTAAGAATTAAGAATTAAAATTAAAATTAAAATTAAAATTAAAATTAAAATTAAAATTAAAATTAAAATTAAAATTAAAATTAAGAATTAAGAATTAAAATTAAAATTAAAATTAAAATTAAAATTAAAATTAAAATTAAAATTAAAATTAAAATTAAAATTAAAATTAAAAATTAAAATTAAAATTAAAATTAAAATTAAAATTAAAATTAAAAATTAAAATTAAAAATTAAAATTAAAATTAAAAATTAAAATTAAAATTAAAATTAAGAAATTAAAATTAAAATTAAAATTAAAATTAAAATTAAAATTAAAATTAAAATTAAGAATTAAAATTAAAAATTAAAATTAAAATTAAAAATTAAAATTAAAATTAAAATTAAAATTAAAATTAAAATTAAAAATTAAAATTAAAATTAAAATTAAAATTAAAATTAAAATTAAAATTAAGAATTAAGGGTAAAATTAAAATTAAAATTAAAATTAAAAATTAAAATTAAAATTAAAATTAAAATTAAAATTAAAATTAAAATTAAAATTAAAATTAAAATTAAAATTAAAATTAAAATTAAGAAATTAAAATTAAAATTAAAATTAAAATTAAAATTAAAATTAAAAATTAAAATTAAAATTAAAATTAAAATTAAAATTAAAATTAAAATTAAAATTAAAAATTAAAATTAAAATTAAAATTAAGAATTAAAATTAAAATTAAAATTAAGAATTAAAATTAAAATTAAAATTAAAATTAAAAATTAAAATTAAAATTAAAATTAAAATTAAAATTAAAATTAAAATTAAAATTAAGAATTAAAATTAAAATTAAAATTAAAATTAAGAATTAAAAATTAAAAATTAAAATTAAAATTAAAATTAAAATTAAAATTAAAATTAAAATTAAAAATTAAAATTAAAATTAAGAATTAAAATTAAAATTAAAATTAAAATTAAAAATTAAAATTAAAATTAAAATTAAAATTAAAATTAAAATTAAAATTAAAATTAAAATTAAAATTAAAATTAAAAATTAAAAATTAAAATTAAAATTAAAATTAAGAATTAAAATTAAGAATTAAAATTAAAATTAAGAATTAAAATTAAAATTAAAATTAAAATTAAAATTAAAATTAAAATTAAAATTAAGAATTAAAATTAAAATTAAAATTAAAATTAAAATTAAAATTAAAATTAAAATTAAAATTAAAAATTAAAATTAAAATTAAAATTAAAATTAAAATTAAAATTAAAATTAAAATTAAGAATTAAAATTAAAATTAAAATTAAAATTAAAATTAAAATTAAAATTAAAATTAAAATTAAAATTAAAATTAAAATTAAAATTAAAATTAAAATTAAAAATTAAAATTAAAATTAAAATTAAAATTAAAATTAAAATTAAAATTAAAAAATTAAAATTAAAATTAAAATTAAAATTAAAATTAAAATTTAAAATTAAAATTAAAATTAAAATTAAAATTAAAATTAAAATTAAAATTAAAAATTAAAATTAAAATTAAAATTAAAATTAAAAATTAAAATTAAAATTAAAATTAAAATTAAAATTAAGAATTAAAATTAAAATTAAAATTAAAATTAAAATTAAAATTAAAATTAAAATTAAAATTAGAATTAAAATTAAGAATTAAAATTAAAATTAAAATTAAGAATTAAAAATTAAAATTAAAATTAAAATTAAAATTAAAATTAAAATTAAGAATTAAAATTAAAATTAAAATTAAAATTAAATTAA
>CM045749.1:0-7500 GCA_024760905.1 Plotosus lineatus
ACTAACTCCTAACCTTAACTCCTAACTCCTAACCTTAACCCTAACCCTAACCTCAACTCCTAACCTCTAACTCCTAACTCCTAACCCTAACCCTAACCCTAACCCTAACTCCTAACCCTAACCTTAACCTTAACCTTTAACTTCCTAACCCTAACCTGGACCTTTAACCCTAACCCTAACCCTAACCTAACTCCTAACCTCCTAACTCTAACTCCCAACCCCAACTCCTAACCCTAACCCTAACCCTAACTAACTAATCCCTAACCCTAACCCTAACCCTAACCCTAACCCCTAACTCCCAATCCTAACTCCCTAACCCTAACCCTAACTCCTAACTCTAACCCTAACCCTAACCCTAACCTCAACCCTACCCAACCCTAACTCCCAACTCCTAACCCTAACCCTAACTCCTAACCTCTAACCCTAACCCTAACTCCTAACCCTAACTCCTAACCCTAACCCTAACCCTAAACTCCTAACTCAATCCCTAACTCCTAACCCTAACCTCAACTCCTAACTCCTAACCCTAACCCTAACTCCTAACCCTAACCCTAACCCTAACCCTAACCCTAACCCTAACTCCTAACCCCAACCCTAACTCCTAACCCTAACCCTAACCCTAACCCTAACCCTAACCCTAACCCTTAACTCCTAACCCTAACTCCTAACCCTAACCTAACTCCTAACCCTAACCCTAACTCCTAACCCTAACCCTAACCCTAACCCTAACCCTAACTCCTAACTCCTAACTCCTAACTCCTAACTCCTAACCCTAACCCTAACTCCAACTCCTAACTCCTAACCCTAACCCTAACCCTAACTCCTAACCCTAACCCTAACCCTAACCCTAACCCTAACCCTAACCCTAACTCCTAACCCTAACCCTAACCCTAACCCTAACCCTAACCCTAACTCCTAACCCTAACTCCTAACCCTAACCCTAACCCTAACCTCCTAACCCTAACCCTAACCCTAACCCTAACCCTAACCCTAACCCTAACCCTAACCTAACCTCAACCCTGACCCTAACCCTAACCTCAACCCTAACTCCTAACCCTAACTCCTAACTCCTAACTAACCCTAACTCCTAACCCTAACTCCTAATCTAACCCTAACCAACTCCTAACCCTAACTCTAACTCCTAATTCTTCAACTCCTGTTCCTAACCCTAACCCTAACCCTAACCTCTAACCCTAACTCCTAACCCTAACCCTAACCCTAACTCCTAACCTCTAACTTAACTCCTAACCCTAACCCCTAACTCCTAACCCTAACCCTAATCCCAACTAACTCCTAACCCTAACTCCTAACCCCAACTCCCAACCCTAACCCTAACCCCAACCCTAACTCAACTCAACCCTAACCCTAACTCCTAACTCCTAACCCTAACTCTAACCCTCACCTGAACCCAACTCCTAACCCTAACTCCCTAACTCCTAACCCTAACCCCTAACCCTAACTCCTAACTCCTAACTCCTAACCCTAACTCCTAACTCCTAACCCTAACTCCTAACCCTAACCCCTAACTCCTAACTCTAACCCTAACCCTAACTCTAACCCTAACCCTAACCCTAACCCTAACCCTAACTCCTAACCCTAACTCCTAACCCTAACCCTAACCCTAACCCCTAACTCCTGCTGAACTCCTAACTCCTAACCCTAACTCCTAACTCCTAACCCTAACCCTAACCCTAACCCTAACTCCTAACTCCTAACTCCTAACCCTAATCCCTAACCCCTAACCCTAACTCCTAACCCTAACTCCTAACCCTAACTCCCAACCCTAACTCCTAACCCTAACCCTAACCCTAACTCCTAACTCCTAACTCTAACCCCTAACCCTAACTCCTAACTCCTAACTCCTAACCCTAACCCTAACCCTAACCCTAACCCTAACTCCTAACTCCCTAACTCCTAACCCTAACCCTAACTCCTAACTCCTAACCCTAACCCTAACCCTAATCCCTAACTCCTAACTCCTAACTCCTAACCCTAACCCTAACTCCTAACCCTAACTCCTAACTCCTAACCCTAACCCTAACCCTAACCCTAACCCTAACTCCTTAACCTCAACCCTAACCCCAACTCCTAACTCCTAACCTCTAACCCTAACCCTAACCCTAACCCTAACTCCTAACTCCTAACTCCTAATCCCTAACCCTAACTCCTAACCCTCTAACCCTAACCCTAACCCCTAACCCTAACTCCTAACCCTAACTCCTAACCTCCTAACCCTAACTCCTAACCCTAACTCCTAACCCTAACCCCTAACCCTAACTCCTAACCCTAACCCTAACCCTAACCCTAACCCTAACCCTAACCAACCCTAACTCCTAACCCTAACTCCTAACTCAACCCTAACCCCTAACCCTAAACTCAACCCTAACCCT
This sequence comes from Plotosus lineatus, assembly GCA_024760905.1. NCBI lineage: Eukaryota > Metazoa > Chordata > Actinopteri > Siluriformes > Plotosidae > Plotosus > Plotosus lineatus. Next base: position 2,391 of record CM045749.1, read on the forward strand.
AACCCTAACTCCCAACCTCCTAACCCTAACCTCTTAACCCTAACCCTAACCCTAACCCTAACCCTAACCCTAACCCTAACTCCTAACTCCTAACTCCTAACTCCTAACTCCTAACCTCCTAACTCCTAACCCTAACCCTAACTCCTAACTCCTAACCTTAACCCTAACTCCTAACCCTAACCCTAACCCTTAACCCTAACCCTAACTTAACTCCTAACCCTAACCTCTTCAACCTCTAACCCTAACCTCTAACCCTAACCCTAACTCCTAACCCTAACCCTAACTCCTAACTCCTAACCCTAACTCCTAACCCTAACTCCTAACTCCTAACTCCTAACCCTAACTCCTAACCCTAACCCTAACCCTAACCCTAACTCCTAACCCTAACTCCTAACCCTAACCCTAACCCTAACTCCTAACTCCTAACTCCTAACTCCTAACCCTAACTCCTAACTCCTAACCCTAACCCTAACCTTAACTCCTAACCCTAACCCTAACCCCTAACTCCTAACTCCTAACCCTAACCCTAACCCTAACCCTAACCCTAACTCTAACCCTAACCCTAACCCTAACCTTCCTAACCCTAACCCCTAACCCTAACCCTAACCTCTAACCCTAACCTTAACTCCTAACTCCTAACTCCTAACCCTAACCCTAACCCTAACCCTAACCCTAACCCTAACTCAACCCTAACCCTAACCCCAACCCTAACTCCTAACCCTAACTCCAATCTAACCCTAACCCTAACTCCTAACCCTAAAATCTAATTTTCTAATCTCCTAACCTTAACTCAATCTAACTCTAACCCTAACCCTAACTCCTAACCCTAACTCCTAATTCCTAATCTAACTCCTAATCCCCATCACCATAACTCCTAACCTCAACTCCTAACCCCTAACCCTAACCCTAACTCCTAACCCTAACTCCTAACTCCTAACCCTAACCCCACCCTAACCCTAACTCCTAACCTCTAACTCCTAACTCCTAACTCCTTAACTCCTAACCTCTAACCCTAACCCTAACCCTAACCCTAACCCTAACCCTAACCCCTAACCTCTAACCCTAACCCTAACCCTAACCCTAACCCTAACTCCTAACCCTAACTCCTAACTCCTAACGCCTAACCTCCCTAACCCTAACCCTAACTCTAACTCCTAACTCCTGCACTTAACCCTAACTCCTAACTCCTAACCCTAACCCTAACCCTAACCCTGTAACCCTAACCCTAACCCTCTAACTCCTAACTCCTAACCCTAACCCTAACCCTAACCCTAACTCCTAACCCTAACTCCTAACCCTAACCCTAACCCTAACCCTAACTCCTAACTCCTAACCCTAACTCAACCCTAACTCCTAACCCTAACCCTAACCCTAACCCTAACCCTAACTCCTAACCTCAACCCTAACCCTGAACCCTAACCCCTTAACCCTAACCCTAACCCTAACCCTAACCCCTAACCCCAACTCCTAACCCTAACCCTAACCCTAACTCCTAACTCCTAACTCCTAACCCTAACTCCTAACCCTAACTCCTAACCCTAACCCTAACTCCTAACTCCTAATTCCTAACCCTAACTCCTAACCTTAACTCCTAACTCCTAACTCCTAACCCTAACCCTAACCCTAACCCTAACCCTAACTCCTAACCCTAACCCTAACTCCTGCCTAACCCTAACTCCTAACTCTAACTCCTAACCCTAACTCCTAACCTCAAACTCTAACCCTAACTCCTAACCCTAACCCTAACCCTAACCCTAACCCTAACCCCTAACCCTAACTCCTAACTCCTAACTCCTAACTCCTAACCCTAACTCCTAACCCTAACTCCTAACCTTCCTAACCCTAACCCTAACTCCTAACTCCTAACCCTAACCCTAACCCTAACTCCTAACCCTAACCCTAACCCTAACCCTAACTCCTAACCCTAACCCTAACTCCTAACCCTAACCCTAACCCTAACTCTAACCCTAACTCCTAACTCCTAACTCCTAACCCTAACTCCTAACCCTAACCCTAACCCTAACCCTAACCCTCAACCCTAACTCCTAACCCTAACCTCAACCCTAACCCTAACCCTAACCTCTAACCCTAACCCTAACCCTAACCCTAACCCTAACCCTAACTCCTAACCCTAACCCTAACTCCTAACTCCTAACTCCTAACTCCTAACTCCTAACCTTCCTAACCTTAACTCCTAACTCCTAACTCCTAACTCCTAACTCCTTTAACTCCTAACCCTAACTCTAACCCTAACTCCTAACCCTAACCCTAACTCCTAACCCTAACCCTAACCCTAACCCTAACCCTAACCCTAACCCTAACTCCTAACCCTAACCCTAACCCTAACTCCTAACCCTATCCCTAACCCTAACCCCAACCCCTCACCCTAACCCTACCCCTAACCCTCTCCCTAACCCCCTAACCCTAACCCTATCCCCTAACCCCTAACCCTAACCCTAACCCTAACTCTTAACCCTAACTCCTAACCCTAACCCTAACTCCTAACCCTAACCCTAACCCTAACTCGAAACCTCCTAACTCCTAACCCTAACCCTAACTCAACTCCTAACCCTAACTCCCCTAACCCTCAACCCTAACCCTAACTCCTAACTCCTAACCCTAACTCCTAACTCCTAACCCTAACCTCCATAACCCTAACTCCTAACTCCTAACCCTAATCCCTAACCCTAACTCCTAACTCCTAACCCTAACCCCTAACCCTAACCCTAACCCTAACCCTAACTCCTCAACCCTAACCCTAACCCTAACCCTAACCCTAACCCTAACCCTAACCCTAACCCTAACCCTAACTCCTAACTCCTAACCCTAACTCCTAACTCCTAACCCTAATCCCTAACCCTAACCTCTTCTAACCCTAACCCTAACCCCTAACCCTAACCCTAACCCTAACCCTAACCCCTAACCTCCTAACCCCTAACTCCTAACTCCTAACTCCTAACCCTCCTAACCCTAACTCTAACTCCTAACTCCTAACCCTAACCCTAACCCTAACCCTAACCCTAACCCTAACTCCTAACTCCTAACTCCTAACCCTAACTCCTAACCCTAACCCTAACTCCTAACTCCTAACCCTAACCCTAACCCTGACTTCACTCCTAACCTGCCTAACTCAACTAACTCCTAACCCTAACCCTAACCCTAACCCTAACTCCCTAACTCAATTTTCTAACTCCTAACCTCTAACTCCTAACTCCTAACTCCTAACTCCTAACCCTAACCCTAACCCTAACCCTAACTCCTAACCCTAACCCTAACTCCTAACTCCTAACCCTAATCTCCTAACCCTAACTTAACCTAATCCTAACCCTAACTCCTAACTCCTAACCCTAACTCCTAACTCCTAATCCCTAACTCCTAACTCCTAACTCCTAACCCTAACTCCTAACTCCTAACCCTAACCCCTAACTCCTAACCCCTAACTCCTAACCCTAACTCCCTAACCCTAACTCCTAACCCTTAACCCTAACTCCTAACCCTAACTCCTAACCCTAACCCTAACCCTAACTCCTAACCCTTAATCCCAACTCCTAACCCTAACTCCTAACCCTTAACCCTAACTCCTAACTCCTAACTCCCTAACTCCTAACCTTAACCCTAACCCTAACCCTAACTCCTAACTCCTAACCTCCTATCCTAACCCTAACCTCCAACTAACCCAACCCACCCTAACTCCTAACTCCTCACCCTAACCCTAACCTCCTAACTCCTAACTCCTAACCCTAACCTCCTAACCCTCTAACCCTAACCCTAACCTTAACCCTAACTCCTAACCTCCTAACTCCTAACCCTTAACCCCTAACCTCCAACTCCTAACTCCTAACCCTAACCCTAACTCCTAACCTCTAACCCTAACCCTAACCCTAACTCCTAACCCTAACCCCAACCCTCAGCCTAACCCTAACCTCTCAACCCTAACCCCTAACTCTTGAATCTAACTCCTAACTCCTAACTAACCCTAACCCTAACTCCCTAACCTCTAACTCCTAACCCTAACTCTAACTCCTAACTCCTAACCCTTAACTCCTAACTCAACTCCTAACCCTAACCCTAACTCCAACCTCAACTCCTAACCCTAACCCTAACCCTAACCCTAACTCCTAACCTCTAACTGCACTAACCCTAACCCTAACTCAACTCTAACCCTAACCCTAACTCCTAACTCCTAACCCTAACCCTAACTCCTAACCCTAACCCTAACCCTAACTCTAATCTAACTCCTAACTCTAACCCTAACCCTAACCCTAAACTCCTAACCCTAACTCCTAACTCCTAACTCCTAACCCTAACCCTAACCTCTAAACCTCTAACTCCTAACCCTAACTCCTAATCCCTAACCCCTAACCTAACTCCTAACCCTAACTCCTAACCTCTAACTCCTCCCTAACTCCTAACCCTAACCCTAACCCTAACCCTAACTCCTAACCCTAACCCTAACTCTAACCCTAACCCTAACTCCTAACCCTAACCTCTAACCTTTAACCCTAACCCTAACCCTAACCCTAACTCCTAACCCTAACTCCTAACCCTAACCCTAACCCTAACTCCTAACCCTAACCCTAACCCTAACTCCTAACCCTAACCCTAACTCCTAACCCTAACCCTAACCCTAACCCTAACCCTAACCCTAACCCTAACTCCTAACTCAACTAACCCTAACCCTAACTCCTAACTCCTAACCCTAACTCCTAACCCTAACTCCTAACTCCTAACCCTAACCCTAACTCCTAACTCCTAACCCTTCCCCCTAACCCTAACCCTAACCCTAACCCTAACCCTAACCCCTTACTCCTAACCCTAACCCTAACCCTAACCCTAACCCTAACCCTAACCCTAACCCCCACCCTAACTCCTAACTCCTAACCCTAACTCCTAACCCTAACCCTAACCCTAACCCTAACCCTAACTCCTAACCCTAACCCTAACCCTAACTCCTAACCCTAACCCTAACCCTAACCCTAACCCTAACCCCTAACCCTAACTCCGTAACCCTAACCCTAACCCTAACCCTAACCCTAACCCTAACCCTAACTCCTAACTCCTAACCCTAACCCTAACTCCTAACTCCTAACCCTAACTCCTAACCCTAACC
>CM045749.1:12500-85000 GCA_024760905.1 Plotosus lineatus
CTCCTAACCCTAACCTCCTAACCCTAACTCCTAACTCCTAACCCTAACCCTAACCCTAACTCCTAACCCTAACCCCTAACCCTAACCCAACCTAACCCTAACCCTAACTCCTAACCCTAACCCTAACCCTAACCCTAACTCCTAACTCCTAACCCTAACCCTAACCCTAACCCTAACCCTAACCCTAACCCTAACCCTAACTCCTAACCCTAACTCCTAACCCTAACCCTAACCCTAACCCTAACTCCTAACCTCTAACCCCTAACTCCTAACCCTAACCCTAACCCTAACTCCTAACTCCTAACCCTAACCCTAACCCTAACTCCTAACCTCCTAACTCCTAACCTTAACCCTAACTCCTAACTCCTAACTCCTAACCCTAACTCCTAACTCCTAACCCTAACTCCTAACCCTAATTCCTAACTCCTAACTCCTAACCCTAACCCTAACCCTAACTCCTAACCCTAACTCCTAACTCCTAACCCTAACCCTAACCCTAACCCTAACTCCTAACCCTAACTCCTAACTCCTAACTCCTAATCCCTAACCCTAACCCTAACCCTAACTCCCCTAACCCTAACCCTAACTCCTAATTCCTAACTCCTAACCTCTAACCCCTAACTCTAACCCTAACCCTAACCCTAACTCCTAACCCTAACCCTAACCCTAACCCTAACTCCTAACTCCTAACCCTAACCCTAACCCCTAACCCCTAACCCCAACCCTAACCCTAACTCCTAACTCCCTAACTCCTAACCCTAACCCCTAACCCCTAACCCTAACCCTAACCCTAACCCTAACCCTAACCCTAACCCTAACCCCTAACCCTAACCCTAACCCTAACCCTAACCCTAACCCTAACCCTAACCCTAACCCCTAACCCTAACCCCTAACCCTAACCCTAACCCTAACCCTAACCCCCTAACCCTAACCCCCTAACCCTAACCCTAACCCTAACCTAAGAAGGTCAGACGGAGCTGCATTGTGCCTTTCTGGATCTGGAGAAAGCATATAAAGAGTACCGAAATAGGAACTGTGGTATTGCAGGAGGAAATCTGGAGTGGCAGAGAAGTATGTTAGAGTGGTGCAGGACATGTATTAGAGCTGTAAGACAGTGGTGAGGTGTGCTATCGGTGTGACAGAAGAGTTCAAGGTGGAGGTGGGACTGCATCAAGGGTCAGCTCTCAGCCCCTTCTTGTTTGCTATGGTGATGGACAGGCTGACAGACGAGGTTAGACAAGAATCTCCATGGAATATGATGTTTGCAGATGACATTGTGATCTGCAGTGAGAGCAGAGAACAAGTGCAGGAAAATCTAGAGAGGTGGAGGTATGCCCTGGAAAGGAGGGGAATGAAGATTAGCCTCAGTAAAACAGAATACATGTGCATGAATGACAAGGACCCAAGAGGAACGGTGAGGTTACAGCGAGCAGAGATAAGAAAGGTGGAGGATTTCAAGTACTTAGGCTCAACAATCCAGAGCAATGGAGAGTGTGGAAAAGAGGTGAAGAAGCGTGTGCAGGCAGGTTGGAATGGTTGGAGAAAAGTGTCCGGAGTGATGTGTGATCGGAGAGTATCAGCAAGAATGAAGGGAAAAGTGTACAAGACGGTGATGAAGCCAGCGATGTTGTATGGTTTAGAGACAGTGGCCCTGGGGAAAAGACAGGAGGAGGAGCTGGAGGTAGCAGAGATGAAGATGTTGAGGTTCTCTTTGGGAGTAACGAGGATGGATAGGATCAGGAATGAGCACATCAGAGGGACAGCACATGTTAGATGTTTTGGAGACAAAGTCAGAGAGGCTAGATTGAGATGGTTTGGACATGTACAGAGGTGGGATAGTGAGTATATTGGTACTAGGATGCTGAGGTTGGAACTACTAGGCAGAAGGCCCATAGGAAGACCAAATAGATGATTTATGGATGTGGTGAAGGCGGACTTGAAGGTCATTGGAGTACGAGTAGAAGATGCAGAGGATAGGGTGAGATGGAGGCAGATCATTTGCTGTGGCGACCCCTGAAGGGAACAGCCGAAAGGAAAAGAAGAAGAAGAAGAGATGTACAGCCTTTACAAAAAGTTCTCACAGAATCTTTTTCACAAAAGCAGTTTACCTGCTGCTTTACTAAATGAGTGTACGGTTAGTGTTAATGTGTGTGTGTGTGTGTCCACCTAATGTGTGAAGATAACAATAATTTCAGAAAGTTCTTGTGGAGGCACCATCTTCCTTTTGATTCTCAGAGTCCTTCACACACACACACACACACACACACACACACACACACACACACACACACACACTGAGGGGAGATTTGGAACAGACAATTAACCGACTGTGCATGTTTTTGGACTGTGGGCGGAAACTGGAAAACCCGGAGGAAACCCACACAAGCACGGCGAGAACATGCAAACTCCAGACAGAAACACCCATGCTGGGAATCGAACCCAGCAGCTTCTTGCTTTGAGGCAGGTGTGCTCATCACTGCACTATTGTACCGCCAAAAAAAAACATTTTATGGAAATAAAATAAAAATGTTCAGTAACGTGTGCATTTCCACCCCCTAAATTGATCCTTTGTTAAATCCGGTTGTCCTTCTAAAAACTGCTGATCATAAACAACAAGACGTTCACTAAGATAATGTGGTGTGAGACCATTAAGTGTTTTATAGGTTAAAAGTAGTATTTTATTTTTGATGTGAAATGTAACTGGGAAACTGCAGTGTAATAAGGGCGGAGTGATCTGCTCGTGCCATCTGGTTATAGTAACGACTCTCACCGCTACCTTGTAGACTAACTGGAGCTTGTTTATGTTCATATTAGAACATCCAGACAGTAACGCATCACAATAATCTAATCTCGAGCTATCAAAAGCATGAACAGATCTTTGTGCGTCATGCAGTGACATCACATTTCTTATTTTAGCAACATTCCTGAGATGAATGAAGGCCACCCGAGTAATATTATCTGCATTAGCTTCAAATGAAAGACCAGTTTCAATAATCATTTCAAGGTCCTTTAGTGTTACACATGATGAGACTGAAACATGATCCAAACTTACTACATCACCTTATTTCCAGCTGCCTGAGATCCAAGTACAAGAACTTCTCTCTTCTCAGAGTTTAAAAGGAAGAAGTTAGTAAGCATCCAGTGTCTAATGTCCTTTCCGAATTTTCAACTTATTCAGCTGATGCCTCTCTCTGGCTTTGCTGAAATATATAACTATGTATCATCAGCATCACAATGAGAGTTAGTACCATGACCACGAATGATATTACCCAAAGGGAGCATGTATAGAGAGAAATGCAATGGGCCTAGGACAGAACCTTGTGGAACACCAAATTTAACATTAAAACATACAGAAAAATCCCCATTCAGCACTACAACAGAAACACAAGCTTGAAAATGAGTGTTTGAAAATGTTCAAGATTCCATGGATCCTGTGAGAGCTCCAGTCCCGGCTACAGAAAACGGTCCTTCCCCTGCATCATTCAGATTACTCCAGGAACCAGCAATCTGAGAACCAAGCTACCCCTCGGCTGTAGGTTGGGGTTAGGTGAGGCTTGAGGCAAATTCGAGTTTGATTTTCAATGGGGAGATGTAAATTACATCTTGGGTCCCTAGCGGGGGACAATGAAGTATCATCCTCGAGAGCTAGCTGGTAGAAATTAGGTTCGGGCCTAGGGGGATGGGGAATAGGGTTGGGTTAGGGTTGGGGCTTGGGTTAAGTTTGGGTTTGGGTTAAGGTTTAGGGTCGGGTTAGGGGTTGGGGATGGGGTTTGGGGTTAGGTTCAGGTTAGGGTCAGGATTGGGGTTAGGATTAAATTTTTGGGAAACCAAAAGGCTAACCTCAGAGCCAGGGTTCCCGGTGTGCCCCGTTGTGCATGGTCCTTTCCCTGTGTCATTCAAATTACGCTAGATGCCAGCAATCCGAGAAACAAGCTAACCCTTAGCTGTAGGTTGGGGTCGAGTGAGGCTTGGGGCAAACTCGAGTTGATTTTCAATGGGGAGATGTAAACTGCATCTTGGGTCTCTAGAGGGGGATAATGAGGTGTTATCCTCTAGGGCTTTCTAGCAGAGAGTAGGTTAAGGCCTCGCAGAGGATGGGGAATAGGGCTGGTTTAGGATTTTTGGGGTTAAGTGAGGTTTTGGTAAGGGTTGGTGTCAGGGGCTGGGGTTAGGTTAAGTTCGGGTTTGGGATTGGGGTTTAGGTTCAGGGTTAAGGTTAAGGGTCCCCTATTGTGCACAGTCTTTACCCCGGTCCCTCAGACAACCCCAGGAACTAGCCGTATGTGAGCCAAGCTGACCCTCAGCTGTAGTTTGGGATTTGGTTAAGTTTGGGGTAAATTCGAGCTTAATATTTAATAGGGGATGTAAGTTGAATATTGCGTCCCTAGTGTGGGACAATGAAGTTAGTTAGGTTAAGGTTAGGGCTGGGGTTCGGGGTTGGGGTTCAGGTAGGCTTGGAGTTAGGTTAAGGTTAGGTTAAGGTTTGGGGTTCGGTTAAGGTTAGGGGTTGGGGTGAAGGTTAGGTTCGGGCAGGGGTCAGGTTAAGTTTTGGGTTTGGTTAAGGTTTGGGGTAAGGTTAGGGTTTAGGTTGAGGGTTGGAGCTTGGTTTTAGTTTTAGGTGCGGGTGGGTGTTCGGGTTCGAGTATGGGGTTGGAGTTGGGGTTTCCTTTGTAAAAGAAAGTATTTTCTTGGAAAGTGGAGTCCAGGTAAGTGTGATATATTTCTTAATTGCTGTAGGGTGTATTTTGTCAGGTTTTCTTTCTTTTTTTTAAAATTAAATATATATCCATTCACTCTCTTCATTTTCATCATCATCATCATCTTCAGCTTAGTCCAGGGTTGGGTCACGGGGGCAGCAACCTAAGCAAAGAGGTCCACACGTCCCTCTCCTGAGCCACTTCCTCCAACTCTCCCGGGGGGACACCGAGGCGGTCCCAGACAAGCCGAGAGACATAGTCCCTCCAGCCTGTTTTAGGTCGACCCTGGGGTCTCTTTCCGGTTGGTCATGCCCGAAACACCACACCAGGGAGGCGTCCGGGGGGCATTCTGACCAGATGCCCGAGCCACCTCAACTGGCCCCTCTCAATGGGGAGGAGCAGTGGATCTACTCCGAGCTCTCCCTGGATGACGGAGCTTCTCACCTTATCTCTAAGGGAGAACCCCACCACCCGGCGAAGGAAGCTCATTTCAGCCATTTGTATCCGTACCCTTGTTCTTTCGGTCATTACCCAAAGCTCGTGACCATAGGTGAGGGTTAGAATGTAGATCGACTGGTAAATTGAGAGCTTCGCTTTGCGGCTCAGCTCCTTCTTCACCATGACAGACCGGTACACAGCTTAACAGCAGAGGCTGCAGCGATCCGTCTGTCGATCTCTCGCTCCATCCTTCCCTCACTCGTAAACAAGACCCCAAGATACTTAAACTCCTCCACTTGGGGCAGGACCTTATTCCCGACCCGGAGGGTGCATTCCACCATTGTCCGACTGAGAACCATGGCCTCAGACTTGGAGGTACTGATCTTCATCCTGGCTGCTTCGCACTCGGCTGCGAATCGCTCCAATGAGAGCTGGAGGGCCCGACTTGATGAAGCCAAAAGGACAACATCATCCGTAAAAAGCAGAGACGAGATTTGATGGCCACCAAACCAGAACCCCTCATCGCCTCGACTGTGCCTAGAAATTCTGTCCATAAAAATTATGAACAGAATCGGTGACAAAGGACAGCCTTGGCGGACTCCAACTCCCACCGGAAACGAATTCGACCTGCTTTTTCCAATACGGACCAAACTCTGGCTCCGATGATACAGTGACCGAATAGCTCATAGCAATGCGTCCGGATAGCACGCCCAACAAGATCGTTTGAGGGACATGGTCGAAAGCCTTCTCCAAATCCACAAAGCTCATGTGGACAGATTGGGCAAACTTCCATGTCCCCTCCAGAATCCTGTGGAACGTAAAGAGTGGGTTGAGTGATCCAGCCAGGACGAAAATCACATTGCTCCTCCTGAATCCGAGGTTCAACTCTCGGTCGGATCCTCCTCTCTAGTACCCCTGCATAGACTTTTTCAGGTAGGCTGAGGACTGTAAGTCCCCGATAATTGGAACACACTCTCCGGTCCCCCTTCTTAAAAATTGGGACCACCACCCCAGTTTGCCAATCAAGAGGTACAGCCCCTGATAACCACGCCCTCCACTCCAGTGATGGGCGGACCCCCACCCGAACCCCCAGGTTCTTCCTCTGCCACGGAAGGTGTGTTGGTGGGATTGAGGAGGTCCTCAAAGTATTCCCTCCACCTCTCGATGACATCCCCAGTCAAGGTAAGCAGCTCCCCACCTCCATTGTAAACAGTGTTTGTGAAGAACTGCTTCCCCCTCCTCAGGCGATGGATGGTGGTCCAGAACCTTTTTGAGGCCAACTGATAATCACTCTCTAGGCCCTCACCGAACTCCTCCCATGCACGAGATTTTGCATCTGCGACAGCCTCGGCTGCAGCATGTTTGGCCTGCCAGTACCTGTTTGCTGCCTCGGGAGTCCCACAGGCAAATAAAACCCGATAGGCCTCCTTCTTCAGCTGGACGGCACCATTCATCGCAGGTGTTCACCACCGGGTTCGGGAATTACCGCCACGACAAGCACCAACGACCTTATGGCCACAGCTATGGGCTGCCGCCTCAGCAATAGAGGCACGGAAACATGGCCCATTCGGATTCCATGTCCCCCGCCTCCTCCAGGACGTGGTTGTAGCCTTGCTGGAGGTGGGAGTTAAAGGCCTCTCGGACAGGGGACTCCGCCAAACGTTCCCAGCAGACCTTGATTACACGTTTGAGCCTGCCAGCTCTGGAAGGCAACCTCCCCCACCATTGAAGCCAACTCACCACCAGGTAGTGATCGGTAGACAGCTCAGCTCCTCTCTTCACCCGAGTGTCCAGAACATATGGTCGCAAGTCCGATGACACGACAACAAAGTCAATCATTGAATTGCGACCTGGGGTGTCCTGGTGCCAAGTGCACTTATGGGCACACTTATGTTCGAACATGGTGTTTGTGATAGACAAACTGTGATGAGCACAGAAGTCCAACAACGAAACACCATTCGGATTGAGACTGGAGAGGCCGTACCTACTGATAACGCCCTTCCAGGTCACACTATCGTTGCCCACACGGGCATTGAAGTCTCCCAAGACAACGAGTGAGTCTCCCGAGGGAGCATTCTCCAACCCCCCCCCCCCCCAAAAGACTCCAAAAAGGGTGGGTACTCTGAACTGTCATTTGGTGAATAAGCACAAATAACATTCAGGACCCGTCCCCCCGCCCGAAGACGGAGAAAGCTACCCTTTCATCAACCAGGGAGAACCCCAACATTTGGGCACCGAGACAGGGGGCAACAAGAATACCCACAGTGGCTCGCCATCTCTCCCCATGAGCAACTCCAGAATAGAAGAAGGTCCAGCCTCTCTCGAGATGGATGGTTCCAGAGCCCAAGCTCTGCGTTGAGGTGAGCCCGACTATATCTAGTCGGTATCTCGCCACCTCACGCACCAAATCAGGCTCCTTTCCCACCAGAGAAGTGACATTCCATGTCCTGAGGGTCAAAGTAAGTAGCCGAGGATCGGTCCGACAGAACCCATGCCTTTGGCTGCCACCCAACTCACATTGCACCCGACCCCTAAAACTCCTCCCACGGTTGGTGGGTCCATGGGAGGGCGGATCCATGTCAGCTTTTCGGGCTCGGCCCGGCCATTGCTCCATGGGCATAAGCTGGCTCCGGGCCTGGCTCCAGGAGGGAACCCCGGTGACCCGCGTCCGGGCAAGGGAGACTGCTTCAATTGTTTCCTCTGAGATGACATATGGGTCTTCTGAATCGCTTTTTGTCTGGACCTTCACCCAGGACCTGTTTGCCTTGGGTGACCCTACCAGGGGCATTATGCCCCCGACAACATAGCTCCTAGGATCATTAGGTCATGCAAACTCCTCCACCACGATAAGGTGGTGATTCAGGGAGGGGGCACCATTCACTCTCTTTTTTGATTAATTTTTCCCTTATTGTTTATGTTTTTTGTAGGCCAAGATGATCCTATGACCTCTGAGTAGTTATATACCAGATATGTGTAAATCGCGATCGTGTTTCATCCTCTGGTTTACTTTCATATGTGGCATCGTGTGTGTTGTCATAATTGGCTAAATTGTTGTTTTTTTCCCTTTGTTTTTATTGTCCCTAAATATCTTTAGGACCTGTTTCAGGAAGGACCTGGAGTACAATCCTCTGTTGTAAGTCGATCCTGCCAAACTGAATAAATTGTAATTTTAATGAATCTCCATTGTTTGGGATGCAAATTTTATTTTTTGTGTATTGATTGGTGAGTGTTTTTCATTGAAATGAACTTTTTCGACTGATCTATTGGTTATTCTTGAATTTAAGGCCGTTAAAAGTTGAATCGTTTTTAACGATTCACTCAGAGGGACCAATCTATTTTTCTTGGGGATCCCATGTGTTTGGTTGGCCTAAAGCCTGTGTCGGGTGTTCCCGAAGTCCTCCTCGTGTCATTCGTTGTCACGGGGTGTTCTAGAGGGGCTGAGGCTGAGGAGGAGTGTTTAGGCTCTTGCTGCTTAGTTATTTCTCTCAAGGCGTCTGTTCGGAGAGGATCGTATACAGACACTGTATGAATGATTAGCTGGGAGTTTTGCTCGGTTCTTATGTTTTCTCCATATTTATTGGTATTAATCTGTGCAATGTCGTTTTGGGTGGATACCTTGGAGCTTCCAAATATTAGTTTCTGCCTATCTATGAAGTGTCCTGAACTCTAAGGGGTCAGTCCTTGTGTGTCTACATGGATTTCAGTGTCTTGTTCCATACAGACACAGGGGTTGTTACCCTTGGATTGTCTTGGGCTCCTCCTGGGAGTTCGTCGGGGTAAAGGGACAGGTTTTTCCATGAGGGCAGCTCTCAGAGGAGTAAAATCCTCCATCGTGTCCCTCTCGGGTGCCGATGTCCCCTCCCCCACTCTGCGTGTTCAGATTGTGTATGTCTTGAACCAGGAATACTAGCATCACTCTGGTCATGTCCAGGGTGCCCTGTTCTCGCCTGTTCCCTAGGGCTCTCCAAGCCCATCTACTGGCCGTGTCAAAGAAAGCACACCATTCTTTTGGAATCTCTGACCTAATAATCTCTGAAAGGTCCTGAATCAGACTCTTATAATGATCCCTAAGGATGAGATGTGTGGTGTATGCCCATTGAGTTGCATTGCCTTCAATCAGAAGAATTGTCTGTGGGGTAGGAAGGGCTGGATTAATTGTAGGAGTATGCAATTCTTGAATTCTATTAATGGTTGATGGCTTTTTATTGGAGTCTGCTACATTTTTGAAATGGTGGACTGTTCAAATTAAATTTACGTACTTTTAACTAATACTTTAAATTTGGGATCCAAGCTTTGAGTGTTTTAATTTTCTGATTGTTTTTGTTTGGTTGTCATGTTTTATTGCGTTGTTCTTTATGTTGGTGCAGGTGAATGACAGGTAAGTACCGTCTGTCAGTCCGAATACGGGTGGGAATCTCCCTCTTTGCATTTGCGTGTTGTGCCGGATTGTGTGATTCTCTGGTAATAAAACTGCGAGAATCGTCACTAGTGTGATTTTCTGAGTTATGCAGAACCTCAAAATGGTTATGTGTATCAAAAAATTCACCTCCCCACCACGATTTTGGTAGTGGGGATAGAATCTACAACGGACATTTGCGATAAGAGGTGATGAGTCTTTCACGTCAATGTGATGGGATTTTGGCCCACTCTGCTCTGCAGAATTGTTTAAGATCAACCAGATTGGATGGTTTTTGGGCATGAACAGCCTTTCTCCAATCATTTCACTGCATCTCAACAGGGTTCAGGTCAGGATTTTAACTAGGCCACTCCAAAGCACTCATTTTGTTCTTTTTTAGCCATTCAGAAGTGTGCTTTGGATCATTGTCTTGCTGCAGAACCCAGGTGCACTTTAACTTGAGGTCTCGAACTGATGGATGAACACTCTTCGCCAGGATTTCTTGGTAGCGAGCAGAATTCATGGTTCTAACACTTGTGGCAAGTCACCCAGGTCCTGAAGCAGCAAAGCAGAAACAGATCATCATGCTTCCAGCACCATGTTTCACTGTTGGCACAATGTTCTTTTTATCAAATGCAGTGTTCCTTTTGCACCAGATTTAACAGGATGCCTTTCTCTCAAAAAGTTAAACTTTCGTTTCATCTGTCCAGAGGACATTTTCCCAAAAGCTTTCGGGATGATAAAGATGATTCTTGACAAAAGTGTGTTGTGCCTTGATATTCTTTTTTGTCAACATTGGCTTTCGCCTCGGAACTCTTCCATGGATGCCATTTCTGCCTCGTGTCTTTCTGATGGTGGAGTGATAAACATTGACATTAACTGAGGCAAGTGAGGCTTGTAGTTGTAAAGTCCTTTGTGACTTCTCTGGTTAGACTGCGCTGTGTTCTTGTAGTAATTTTGGTAGGTTGGCCACTCCTGGAAAGGGTTACCACTGTGTCATGCCTTCTCCATTTATGGATAATGGCTCTGACAGTGGTTCGCTGGAGTCCCAAATATTTACCAATGACTTTGTGTCCTTTCCCAGACTGAGACATCTCTACAATCTTCTTTCTTGTTTGCTCTTTAAGCTCACTGGATTGTGGCATGATGATGTGTGTTCAGTATGGCCTACCTCACCTTGTCAGACAGGTTTCATGTTATGAGTCTCCTGATTGGAAATGTCTGGCAGCAAATATGCCTGAGTGTGGCCATGAAATTGAACTGTTTTTTCCCCAATAATAGGATTAATGACAATTACCTCACCTTTTAACAAGGGGGCAATTACTTTTTCACAGAGGTTCATGTAGGTTTGGATAGGATTTATCTCTTAACAAATAAAATCACAACAGGAATAATGCATGTTTTGAATACTTGGGTTATATTTGTGTAATGTTCAAATTTGTTTGATGATCTGAAAAAGTTAAGTGTGACAAAGGTGCAAAAAAGTAAAAAAAATCAGTAAGGGGCAAAAACATTGGCACAGCACTGTAACTGTGTCACATCAGCAGCAACTTAAAGCAGTCCTTACTCTAAGACAAATTAAACAGCAAATACACAATTTTTGGCATTCGCAATCATACGCTGAATCGATTTTGATGCTGTTTTGATTTCGTTGTTGTGTCAATGATCAGAGATTTTTAATGAAATTATTTTAAAATGAATGTTAACACGGGGCTCCTGATGCACGAAGTGGGTTATCACAGGTCGGCCGTTGCTGACTTTTGTCAAGAGACGCTGCATAGCCGTCAGTGTGGTTCTGCCCTGCGATGGCCTCGTAAGCTGTCCAGGGTGTACTCTGCCCTTGACCCAATTCAGCTGAGATGGTGCCAGCTTCCCCATGACTCTAATTAGGATTAAGCGGTTCAGAAAATAAATGAATGAATGAATGAATGAATGAATGAATGACTGTTCCGAATCTCCCCTAGGTGTGTGAATGGTTGTGTGAGTTTTGACCCTGTGATGGACTGATGAGGTGTCCAGAGTGTACCCTACTCTCGCCCAGAGTCAGCTGAGATGGGCTCCAGGCTCCTTGTGACCCTAATTTGGATTAAGAGGTTCAAAAAATGAATGAATGAATGACTGTTAACGTGCTCTCAATATCAAATATATGAAACGGAATAAAACCTAAAATACAAGACGGAGTATAATTAAAAGAATAAACACATGGCACAAACAGAGCAATGTGATGTGTGGTGCACATGCATATTACTGAATGAAAAGGGAGGGACACAGATATACAGAATTATATACTGAACAATTAAATTAAAATTAATTATTTAGTGGAAGGAGTCACACTCAAAGCTGAGAGTGATGGTGTATTTTTAATATTTTATTTTAATAATTATAGTATAAAGTTACAGAAAAAACACAATGAGTTTTACCTTCTCGCCTCTCCTGCCTTTCTCACCCTGAAGTCCCGGCTCTCCAGTGTACCTCTGAGATCAAGAAATACCTCTTTTAAGATTTCTAATTCTCTAAACAGTTGAATATAATCTCCATGTGTTATATTAACTACATCTTCATTACCATCGATACGCGTATCAAATGTTGGTCCTGTTTTGGGCTCTGAGCTGATGCGAAGAATATTTGGGATGATACCTGCACTGACCACCATAAACTGCAAGATTTTCCAAATGTTTGAAATTTCACTGTGGCTCTCAAAATCATTGTTTGAGACAACCTCATTACATCCTCAAAGCAATCGCAATACAACCTCATTACAACCTCATTGCAACCTCAATATAACGACCTGTTTACATGTTTTCTCCTGTTGATCACTTGGCCACTCTTTTTTTTTTTTTTTTACTTTTTTTTAATCTGGTTGATGGATCTCCCAAAGTGCTGGCAAAAGTGCCACGATAAAATATTTTTTAACCTTTTCATTATTTTTTCCCCGACGATCTCTGTATTATATGCCGATATGAAAAAAAAAAAAATCAAATCTTAATCATATCTTTAAATATGATGTATAATTTTGTGTATTAGCCGCGCATACATCTTTTATCTTTTATATCCAAATTAATTCTCGAATCAGGTATCGTGAGCCAAGACTCCCGGCATGCTTTGCGAGCAACTCTAATAAAGTCCCTTCGTGACCTTCCAAGATGGCGCTCCCCAGAAAGTGACGACGCAAAGTTCTCAGAGTCAAGTTGTTTCTTTGTTCTGATTTGTTTTGTTTGTTTGTTTTTTGCACTATGTTCACCTATGACCAGGCGCAGTTCTTTTTGACATTGCGAACTGAGCACACTCAACTCCAATCCTGAGCGAATATGCTATGACAGCTCAATGCTAGCCGCACCCCGGATAACAAAAAGCCCAGGCAGAGACACGGCAGGCGGGGAGGAGCCGAATGACGACTCCGGCACTTGGTTAGCAGTGGAAGATTAGCACTCTTGGTCATACTGCTTGCAAATGTTCAATATTTGCAGAATAAGATGGATGAGATTCATGATCGGATTGTGGCACAGAGATATCTCCAAAACTGCTTCATGCTGTATTTCTGTGAAACATGGCTCGAGGAAAGTACACCCGATGAGGCAACTACACCAGCCAGCTCCACGGCCTTCAGGGAAGACCGGTGCACAGAGGATAGTGACAAGGCCTGCGGGGTCCTTCTTAAATCAACCTGGTGTACTGACTGTATATTATCTCTAAATCTTGCCCTGAGAATATGGAACATCTAACTTTGAAGTTGTGGCCATTTTCTTTACCCACAGAATTGTTCATTTTTTCCAAAACAAAATCATGGGCATAGTGTAATATAATAATGATATAATATAATATAATATAATATAAATGCAGCCTTGGGGTGGGGTGGGGGGCACAAGCCAGGGTCCACCCTCACGCCGGTCTCAAGGTTGGATAAATGAAGGGGGTTGTGGCAGGAAGGGCATCTGGCGTTAAACCAATGCCAAATAAAATATTCAAGTCAAAACCAAAAGAATTTCATACCGGATCGGTCGAAGCCCGGGTGAACAACAAAAGTTGAACAAAAGTTATAGTGGGAGAGATTGTTGCCAAACAGCATAGGATGGTGCTGTGTTGGTTGACACTGATGGTGAGGAAGGTGAAGAAGGCAAAGGCAGAGCAGAAGATAAAATTATGGAAGCTGAAAAAGGAAGAGTGTCGTGTTGTCTTCAAAGAGGAGTTGAAACAGCCTTTGGGTGGTCAGGAAGTGCTTCCAGATGAATGGACAACTACAACGAATGCAATTAGGAAGACAGGTATACTTGGTGTGTCATGTGGAAAGAGAGTGGATAAGGAGAATTGGTGGTGGAATGAGGATGTGCAGGAGTGTGTACAGAGGAAGAAGTCAGTGAAGAAGAAGTGGGACATTGAGAGGACCGAAGAGAGTAAACTGGAGTACAGGGACACACAGCGTAAGGTGAAAGTAGTGGTGTCAAAGACCAAACAGAAAGCGTATGATGACTTGAATGCTCGGTTGGACAGTAAAGAGGGAGAAAATGATTTATACAGGTTGCACGGCAGAGAAATAAAGATAGGAAGGAGTGCAGCAGGTTAGACTGATTAAGGACAGAGTGGGAAACATTTTGACTGATGACAGAAGTGTGCTGGGAAGATGGAATGAGGACTTTGAATAGGTGATGAATGAGAAAAATTAGAGAGAAAAAAGAGTAGAAGAGGTAACTGTTAAGGACCAGGAAGGAGCAAAGACTAGTAATGTTGAAGTGAGGAGGGCATTGAAGAGGATGAAGAATGGAAAGGCAGTTGGTCCTGATGACATTCCGGTGGAAGTGTCTAGGAGAGGTAGCAGTAGATTTTCTGACAAGAACATTCAACAAGCTCTGAGAAAGTGAGCGGATGCCAGATAAATGGAAGAGAAGTGTGCTGGTGCCCATTCTTAAGAACAAGGGAGATGTGCAGAGCTATGGCAACTAAAGAGGGATAAAGTTAATGAGCCATACGATGAAGTAATGGGAAAGAATAGTGGAAGCGAGACGAAGGGGCAGAGGTCAGCATTTGTGAACAACAGTTTGGTTTCATGCCAAGAAAGAGCACCACAGATGCAGTGTTTGCGTTGAGGATATTAATAGAGAAGTACAGAGAACGTCAGAAGGAGATGCATTGTGTCTTTGTGGATCTGAAGAAAGCATATGACAGGGTACCGGGACCCTGTGGTATTGCATGAGGAAGTCTGGAGTGGCAGAGAAGTATGTTAGAGTGGTTCAGGACATGTAAAACAGATGTAAGACAGTGTTGAGGTGTGCTGTCGGTGTTACAGAACAGTTCAAGGTAGAAGTGGGACCACATCACAGGTCAGCTCTGAGCCTCTTCTTGTTTGCTATGGTGATGGACAGGCTGACAGATGAGTTTCGACAAGATTCTTGATGGACTATGATTTTTGCAGAGGACACTGTGATCTGTAGTAAGAGCAGAGAACATGTGCAGAAACATCTAGACAGGTGGAGGTATGCCCTGGAATGGAGGGGAATGGTGGTTTGCCTCAGTAAGACAGAATACATATGTATGAACAATAAGGACCCAAGAGGAATGGTGAGGTTACAGGGGGCAGAGATAAAGAAGGTGGAGGATTTCAAGTACTTAGGCTCAACAATCCAGAGGAATGGAGAGTGTGGAAAAGAGGTGAAGAAGCGTGTGCAGGCAGGTTGGAATGGTTGGAGAAAAGTGTCCAGTGTGATGTGCGAGAGGAGAGTGTCAGCAAGAATAAAAGGAAAAGTGTACAAGTTGAAGGTGAGGCCAGCGATGTTGTATGGTTTAGAAACAGTGGTGCTGAGGAAAAGGCAGGAGGCAGAGATGGAGGTAGCAGAGATGAAAATGCTGAGGTTCTCTCTGGGAGTAACAAGGATGGATAGGATCAGAAATGAGGACATCAGAGCCCATGTAAGATGTTTTGGAGACAAAGTCAGAGAGGCTAGATTGAGATGCTTTGGGCATGTACAGAGGAGGGATAGTGAATATATTGTTAATAGGATGCTGAAAGTTCACCCTGGACAGCTCGCCAGGCCATCGCAGAACAGAAACATGCTGACGGCTTTGCAGTTCCTCTTTACAAAGGCAGCAATGGTTCTTGTACATGAACCTCCACCACAGACAGCGAGAGACATGGCCATGCTTATAACCCAGTAACTGCACTGGGGGTACAGCAGTGACAACTTAGTGATCGTGGGGATTGGTACCCTGACCTTAGGATTGGTAATGCATCACCTTACCAATGGACCACCACTGCCCCGATGAAACAACAATCTGGATGTATAATTATAATTAATAATTAAAAGGAATCAGAACTTATAATCTGGAGGAACTCCAGCATCATCATAAAGTATAACTCACCTACATCGCAGCATCACCATGACAACCACACTGGCATGACAGCTGATGTTTACATTACATTTATGGCATTTGACAGACACGCTTACCAGAAGCAAGTATTTTTACGACATTTCTGCCATTCAGGGTCAAGGGCTTTGCTTCAGGTCCCATTATTGGCAGCTACATGGTACAGAGAATTGAGCCCCTGATATCTAGATCAGTTCGTCAGAGCCTTTACGACCTGAGAAGCCACTGCGTGGTGCGCACTGTTGAACAGTATCAACAGTGTAATTGCATCCCATATCAACACATCACATTATATTGCATTATATCGCATCACACAAATTTTATCACATCTCATCACATTATATCGCTTCATATCACATCACGTCTCATAAATGTAAACACAAAATGAAATGTTCAGTTGTCTATTTGTTTTGGTGTCAGTACCAGTACTGAGGTTCACCAAAAATAATATTGTTGTATTCAGTATTGATGCATCAATAATAATAATAATAATAATAATAATAATAATAACAATAGTCCCTACACACACACACACACACACACACACACACTATGAATGAATCAAGCAGGTGGTGTTAACGACCAGTGTGTTTAATATTTTACTTTTCACTCAATTTTCGTTGGTCAAAAGCGGCTGAATTTTGAATTGTGATTGGTTAAAGGGTACTGAGCTCTGGATTGTGATTGGATAGAGGGCAGTGAGTTCTGGATTGTCCGGTCAGGTCAGGTATGAGGGCATGCTCCAACACGACACTTTGCTGCGTCTGCCAGCCGCCTCCACTCATCCGGCTGTCTCCTGGCGATCGACCAGGCCTATGCAGAGTCCATACTCCCAGCAGGGCAGCCCTCAGCTGCAACAACCACGTCACACTCGGCCGTCCCCACGATCTGCTCCAGCTTCAAGGATCCCGAAAGGACAGGATCTGGTGTGCTGGTTTCGAAGGAGGGAAACGCGCCAAGTGCCCACAGTTGCGGAGCTGATGGTCGCGGATCAATACACTGCAATCAGTGGAATGATGAGCCACGCTACCAAGATAAGTGAAAGACTCCACGATCTCTACTCTTTCATGACCCACAGCGATCGAGTCAACAGCAGCAGCCAAGAGGTCGCTGAAAGCCTGGATCTTGGTTTTGATCCAGGAGACTCACAAACCAAGCGGTTCCGTCTCCTCACCCAATGAACAGAGAGTCTCCGTCAGGACATCTCCGTCTCCGCAAAGATCACTGCGTCATCGGCGAAGTCCAGATCAGTAATCCGAACCTCACCGAACGACACACTGCAGGCCGATCCACCCTATACTTCCGCCATGATCCAGTCCATTACAGTATTGAAGAGAGTTGGAGCCAGAACACACCGGTCTCGACCAAAAAGAAGTCAGCGGTGGAGCCCCCACACCTCACAGGACGCTCTGTCCCAGAATACAGCAACGATATGCCAGACAAGAGCCGACGGGATTCCCACGTAAAGGAAGTATGCCCCTGAGGGCCTCCCTGTCCACCACGTCGAACACCTTGTGACCATCTATATAGGCAGCAAGGAATCCCCTATCAAACTCACGCACGTCCTCATATAGAATGCGGGCCGCTCGGATGCGATCAACTTCTTTGGTGTGAACCCGGACTGTTCAGGGCGTTGGTGCGCTGGAAACTGCTGTCAGATCTTGTCCAGTAGAATCCGTGCGAAGACCTTGCCCTGAACTGAGAGGAGAGTAACCCCCCGGTAACTGTTGCATTCTCGGGTATCACCTTTCACCTTCAAGATCGAAACAATAATGCCCTGTTTTAGTCAGTTGGGATGACACCAGTGCTCCACATTGGAGCACATGAGAACGAACAGGCACCTGAGGACAGCCTTACCTCCCGCTTTCAGCATTTCCACCTGGATACCGCAAACTCCCATTTGCCATCCGCCAAGCTCGACACCGCCCTCCAAGTTTCCTCGAGAGTTGGCGGGTCGCAGCTTGGGGGACGGGAGGCAACAGAGTTTCAGCATCCTCGGTGGCCAGGCTCCGGGCAGAAGGGTCAACACGATACAAGTCCTCAAAGTACTTGGCCCAATGAGTCCTCACTTCAGATTCCTTGATACATACCTCTAGACATACAAATATTTATATATCGCTAATTCTGGCAAATGCCACTCAAAAGCGCTGGGGGTGAGTCTGAGAACTTATTAATAGGCATGGTAAACAAGTGTGAACAGATGTGTGTTCAGTTGTGACTTGAACGTGTTTATGCTCACTTGGTATCTGACATGGATCGGGAGATTGATGTTGTTGGACCTGCTTTCTCAAATGAACAGTTACCAAATGTGTGCGTTCGAGTGGGTGGTATCTCCAGGAGATTCTCTGTGTTTGATTGGAGAGATCTGAGTGACTGGTACTCTTGAAGAACATTGGCAAGGCAGTTGGGAGCAAGGCATTTTATGCACTTGAACACAAGGAGCATTATCTTCCACTGGCAGCCGGTGTAAGCTGTGTAGGACAGGAGTAATATGATCATACTTCTGGTGATGTGTGATGACTCTCGCTTCAGTGTTCTGCACACGTTGAAGTTTGTCAAGTACATACTCGGATGTTCCAAATAGCAGAGAATCGCAACAGTCGGATCTCGACGTGATGAATGCTTGGACGAGAGCTGAAGTGGACGTCACATCAAGATATCGCCTGATATTGCTGATGTTGTAAAACCCCCCAGTGAAGCTAACTGGGTTATTCAAAAGCGGGCCATGTCTCTTACTGTCTATGGGGCGAGGCATGTAAAAGAACCATTGCTGACTTTCGTAAAGAGTAGGCTACAAAGTTGTCAGCGTGTTTCTGTCCCTTGCTAAAAGGTTTGTGTCAGGAAGAGCATCTGACAGAAAATCCTCTGCCAAATCAAATGTGCGAACAAGATAATTCGCTGTGGCGACTCCCGAGTAAAAAGGGAAAAAGCCGAAAGGAAGACAGATAGAATTGCTAATGTTGTAAATATGATAACATGTATGTTGATATGAGTGTACTCTTGCAGACGCTGTTGATGTGGGATTCCATACTGAGGAGGGAGTCAAATATTACACCAAGTTTCCGGGCTTCTTTGCCTCCAGAAATCATTCAGTTACCAATGCAGAACTCTGGATGGTGAGAGAATTTCGAATTCATTTTGAACTGGAAATAGTGGGCGTGGTTAAATCTAATGAGCAGTTTGATTGACAGCCTTTTTATGTTTGTGTGAGTTTGTGACTCTGCCTTCAGTTTGTGACTCATACAACCAAATAATAATAGAAGATCTCATAAAGTTTTGAACTTACAAAATCAGGAGTGGTTTATTACTGAAGGGATTTTCATCTTGTTTCTTTCAGATAAAGTTTCATTGAATATACACCAGTCACCACCCAAAAAAGCACCGGAGAATGTGGGACCGTATTAACCTTCCCTCATAAGTGTTGCTCTCACAGTTTGGTTTGTTTGTTTGTTTCCAGAATTATGCAGAAGAGTATATTTGGATTTTTTGAGACAAAGTCAAAGAGGCTAGCTTGAGATGGTTTGGAGGGATAGTGAGTATATCGGTAATAGGATGCTGAGGTTGGAACTACCAGGCAGAAGGCCGAAAGGTAGATCAAAGAGAAGATTTATGGATGTGGTAAAGAAGGACATGAAGGTAGTTGGGGTCAGAGTAGAAGATGCAGAGGATAGGGTGAGATGGAGGCAAATGATTCGCTGTGGCGACCCCGAAGGGAAAAGCCGAAAGGAAAAGAAGAAGAGTGATACCTCAGAAGGAGAAACAGTTCTCCATAAATTCTTCCTTCATGGAGGAGGAAGATCCTGGGGTTTGGGCAGGGGTCCACCCTTCACTAGAGCTGAAGTCGCTGAGGTAGCCAAAAGCTTTTCAGTGGTCGACCTACGGGATTGGATGACATCTGCTGATAATATCTCAGAGCTCTGGATGTTGTAGGACTGTCTTGGTTGGCAGGTCTGTGCAACATCACGTTGTCACTGGGGTCCGTGCCTCTGGATTGGCAAACCAGGGTGGTGGTAGTACCTCTTTTTAAAAGGGGGACCTGCGGGCGTTTTCCAATTATCATGGGATCACACTCCTCACCCTACCCAGGAAAGTCTATGCCGGGCTGCTGGAGAGGAGGATCCGACCAATAGTTGAATCTCGGATTCAGGAGGAACAATGTGGTTTTCGACCGAGACCATTCTTTCGATATTTATTATAATATCTCGATTATCTCTATCCTCTCCATGAGACCTCAATCACCTTTTTCCTCAAAATTACATTTATATGTACAGAATGTGGAAGCTGCTTTTATTTAAAGCAACTTACAATTATCATTTTTTTATACATCTCGAGTTGAATAATTGTACATATGAACTACCACAGCTCTTCTCTAACCTGCTGAGCGACTAAATCCTGAATTTACTATGGACTCATCATCTGTATGATTTATGTTCTTTTCATGTATTAAATGAAAGAAACAGCACATAACAGCACATTGATTTATATTTTTTGTGTTTTTTAGGGACAGTGTGGTTTTCAAGGGAACCCAGGAGAACAGGGACCCTCTGGAGAAAAGTTTATCACTGATTCAATGTCTGTAAGGAGGATTCCTCATGGTACACTTGACAAATCTTAATTTTCAGGTTATGCTGGCCACCTGCATGTTTTACACATCTCTCCGGTTGCCATGTCCAAAAACAGGGACTAGTCCAAGGTCGTGAACTTAGCTTAGTTCAGGGATGATGTCAATGTAGGATTGAACTCCAACCATCAAGAACCACACCTTCCACCTGTTTAAACCGCTGATATAAAAAATTTAATTTCTTCATGAGAGTTCAGCCAGTGAGACACTCATTCTGCATCAAGAGAGGAAACTGAATACCTTCTACATGTGTTGTTTTTATAGAGTACTCAGCATTTCTTGGAACGACAAGGTTCCCAACAGGGAGGTCCTGGTCAGAACAAAGATGGTCTGTGTTTGCTGGCGGCGTTTTCACGCTCTCTCTCTCTCTCTCTTTCTCTCTCTCTCTCGCTCGATCTGTCCCCATACACTGCAGGTTCTGGCAAGGGGCGTGGCTGTCACCTGCAGGCGAAATCCTAAAAGTGCACCTGAATTCACTCAGTAATCAGCGAGCTATAAATTGGAGTGGCGCATTCCCCTCCAGCAACAGAAGATTGTCTTTTCCATGTGATTCCGTTCCCCCGTGATCTCTCAGACTCAGGCATTATCCCACCAGGGAGTCCTCTTGCAGCAACACAACTTCACCCTGCACCAAATTGTGGACAAACTCCAGCGAACAACCACCAGCATGGTGCAGCACGGCAGAAGGATGGACGCCCAACTCGTCGCAATGACCCCGCCCTCTCACCCTTCCCTCTCTGCTTCGGCAGCAGCGCCAGTGCCAGGTATTCTCCCCATGCACCGAGAACCGCTCATCCCCATGCCAGCCAGGTATTTGGGCCCAATCGGATCCTGTGCACAGTTATTCCATCAATGTTCGCTCATCTTCAGCCAGCAGACGCTCTCATACACAAACAATCAAGCTAAGATCGCCTTCTTTATGGAGCCTACTCACAGAGCAAGCCGCATCCTGGGCACAAGCGGTTGCCACCCACACCCTGAAATTCAACCAGTTCGTGCTGGAAATAAAAAAGGTTGTTGATCATTTGGCAAAAGGGGAGGAAGCAAGCAGTCAGCTGCTTCGAATTAAGCAAGGCTCGCAGTCAGTGGTGGAGTATGCATTCAGATTCCAGATCCTCACCGGAGATAGCGAACCTATTACCAATATACTCGCTATCCCTCCTCTGTACATGTCCAAACCATCTCAATCTAGCCTCTCTGACTTTGTCTCCAAAACATCTTACATGTGCTGTCCCTCTGATGTGCTCATTCCTAATCCTATCCATCCTCGTTACTCCCAAAGAGAACCTCAACATTTCAGATCACAATGTCATCTGCAAACATCATAGTCCATGGGGAATCTTGTCTAACCTTGTCTGTCAGCCTGTCCATCACCATAGCAAACAAGAAGGGGCTGAGAGCTGACCCTTGATGCAGTCCCACCTCCACCTTGAACTCTTCTGTCACACCGACAGCACACCTAACCACTGTCTTACATCTCTCATACATGTCCTGCACCACTCTAACATACTTCTCTGCCACTCCAGACTTCCTCATGCAATACCACAGCCACAGTTCTTCTCTCTGCACCCTGTTGTATGCTTTCTCCAGATCCACAAAGGCACAATGCAGCTCCCTCTGACCTTCTCTGTACTTCTCCATTAACATCCTCAAGGCAAACACTGCATCTGTGGTGCTCTTTCTTGGCATGAAACCAAACTGTTGTTCACAAATGCTGACCTCTGCCCTTAGTCTAGCTTCCACTATTCTTTCCCATAACTTCATCGTATGGCTCACAACTTTATCCCTCTGTAGTTGCTACAACTCTGCACATCTCCCTTGTTCTTAAAAATGGGCACCAGCACACTTCTCCTCCATTCCTCTGGCATCCTCTCACTCTCTAAACCTTGTTGAATGTTCTTGTCAGAAAATCTACTGCTACCTCTTCTAGACACTTCCATACCTCCACCGGTATGTCATCAGGACCAACTGCCTTTCCATTCTTCATCCTCTTCAATGCCCTCCTCACTTCACCCTTACTAACCTTTGCTACTTACTGGTCCTTAACAGAGAGGTGACATTCCATGTCCCGAAGGTCAGAGTAAGCAGCCGAGGATCAGTCCGACAGAACCCATGCCTTTGGCTGCCACCCAACTCACACTGCACCCGACCCCTAAAACTCCTCCCACGGGTGGTGGGTCCATGGGAGGGCGGACCCATGTCTCCTATTCGGGCTGGGCCCCGCCAGGCTCCATGGGCATAAGCCCGACCACCAGGCGCTCGCCTTCGAGCCCCTCCCCTGGGCCTGGCTCCAGGAGGGAACCCCGGTGACCCGCGTCCGGGCAAGGGAGACTGCTTCCTTTGTTGTCTCGTGTCTTTAGGGGTTTGTTTTGAATCGCACTTTGTCTGGACCTTCACCCCGGACCTGTTTGCCTTGGGTGACCCTACCAGGGGCATTTGCCCCCGACAACATAGCTCCTAGGATCATTAATTCTTCGCCGGGTGGCGGGGTTCTCCCTTAGAGATAGGGTGAGAAGCTCCGCCATCCGGGGAGAGCTCGGAGTAGATCCGCTGCTCCTCCGCATTGAGAGGGGCCAGTTGAGGTGGCTCGGGCATCTGGTCAGAATGCCCCCCGGACGCCTCCCTGGTGTGGTGTTTCGGGCATGTCCAACCGGGAAGAGACCCCGGGGTCGACTTAGAACACGCTGGAGGGACTATGTCTCTCGGCTTGTCTGGGACCGCCTCGGTGTCCCCCCGGGAGAGTTGGAGGAAGTAGCTCGGGAGAGGGATGTCTGGACCTTTTTGCTAAGGTTGCTGCCCCCGCGACCCGACCCTGGACTAAGCGGAAGAAGATGATGATGATGATGATGATGGTCCTCAACAGTCACCTCTTCTACTCTTTTTTATCTCTCTCATTTTCCTCATTCATCAGCTCTTCAAAGTACTCTTTCCATCTTCCCAGCACACTTCTGTCATCAGTCAATACATTTCCCTCTCTGTCATTTATCAATCTAACTTGCTGCACGTCCTTCCCATCTCTATTTCTCTGCTGTGCCAACCTGTATAAATCATTTTCTCCCTCTTTACTTTCCAACCTATCATACAAGTCATAATACGCACTCTGTTTGGCCTTTGACACTGCTACCTTTGCTTTACGCTGTGTCTCCCTGTACTCCTGTTTACTCTCTTCGGTTTTCTCAATGTCCCACTTTTTCTTAGCTAACCTCTTCCTTTGTATACGCTCCTGCACTTCCTCATTCCACCACCAAGTCTCCTTATCTACTTTCCTTCCAGATGACATGCCAAGTATTCTCCTACCTGTCTCCCTGATCACATTAGCTGTAGTTGTTCAGTCATCTGGAAGCACTTCCTGACCACCCAAAGCCTGTTTCAATTCCCCCTTGAAGACAACCCAACACTCTTCCTTTTTCACCTTCCACACTTTGTCTTCTGCTCTACCTTTTCCTTCTTCACCTTCCTCATCATCAGCATCATCCTGCACACCACCATCCTATGCTGTTTGGCAACACTCTCACCCTCTACTACTTTGCAGTCACTTACTTCCTTTAAATTACATCGCCTGCACAAGATGTAGTCTACCTGTGTGCTCCTACCTCCACTTTTATAAGTCATCCTATGCTCCTCTCTCTTCTGGAAGAAAGTATTCACCACAGCCATTTCCATCCTTTTTGCAAAATCTACCAACATCTGTCCTTCTGCGTTCCTGTTTTGGATTCCAAACCTGCCCATCACTTCCTCGTCCCCTCTGTTTCCTGCACCAAAACGTCCATTGAAGTCTGCCCCAATGACCACTCTTTCACCTCTGGGGGTACTTTGCATCACTTCATCTAACTCACTCCAGAATCTCCCCTTCTCTTCTCGCTACCATCCTGTCTGTGGGGCATAAGCGCTAACCACATTGAACATCACACCTTCAATTTCTAACTTGAGACTCATCACTCTGTCTGACACTCTTTTCACTTCTAGAACATTTCTCACAAACTTCTCCTTCAAAATGACTCCTACTCCATTTCTCTTCCCATCCACACCATGAAAAAACAGCTTAAACCCTGCTCCTAAGTTTCTAGCCTTGCTACCTTTCCATCTGGTCTCCTGGACACACAGTATGTCCACCTTCCTCCTCTGCATCATGTCAGCCAGCTCTCTACCTTTTCCTGCCATGGTTCCAACATTCAAAGTCCCTACTTTCAGTCCTAGACTCATGCCTTTCCTCTTCTCTCTCTGGCAACGGACACGCCTCCCGTCTCTCCTTCTTCGACGTCTTCGACCAACAGTAGTCCAATTTCCATCAGCACCCTGTTGGTTGACAGCACTGATGGTGGTCGTTGTTAACCCAGGCCTCGACCGATCCGGTATGTCATTCTTTCTTGTGATTCGCATTTTTTATTTGTCATTTGTTTTATGCCGGATGCCCTTCCTGATGCAACCCTCTGCATTTATCTGGGCTTGGGACCGGCGTGAGGGAGAGACAGTGGTTTGTGCCCCCCCTCACAGCTGAATTCATCCATCCATCCATCTATCCAGATATTTTCCTTCGGTTTTTTCCTTTCTCGAAAGTCGCCACAGTGAATCATCTGATTCGCATATTTGATTTGCCATAGATTTTTAGGTCGGATGCCCTTTTTGTCACAACAAAAGTACACAAACACGCTGACGGCTTTGCACCCTCCTTTTTAAGAAAATGGTTCTTCTTACCTGCCTCTCACCATAGACAGTGAGAGACACGGCCCGCCTTTGATAACCACCTGAACTGAGGGATATATTCTTCACCTCATTTCCACACTTTCAATTGCTCTAGATTTTAAAGCTTAAGTACTTAAAATCCTCCACCTTCTTTTTATCTGCTCCCTGGAACCTCACCATTCCTCTTGGACTTTGTCATTCACACTCATGCATTCTGACTTACCTTCATTCCTCTCCTTTCCAGGGCATACCTCAACCTCTCCAGATGTCCCTCCATTCTAACTGCAGATCAGATTGTCATCTGCAAACATCACAGTCCATTGAGATTCTTGTCTTACCTCATCTGTCAGCCTGTCCATCAACATAGAAAACAAGCAGGGGCTCAGAGCTGACCATTGATGCAGTCCCACCTCCACCTTGAACTCTTCGGTCTCACTGACCGCACACCTCACCACTGTCTTACATCTCTCATACATATCGTGCACCACTCGACCATACTTCTCTGCTGCTCCAGACTTCCTCATGCAATACCACAGTTCCTCTCTCTGCACCCTTGTCATATGCTTTGTCCAGATCCAC
Organism: Plotosus lineatus; assembly: GCA_024760905.1. Classification (NCBI taxonomy): domain Eukaryota; kingdom Metazoa; phylum Chordata; class Actinopteri; order Siluriformes; family Plotosidae; genus Plotosus; species Plotosus lineatus. The sequence continues at coordinate 38,272 of CM045749.1, forward strand.
AATGGCACAATGCAGCTTGCTTTGACGTCTCTGTACTTCTCTATGAACATCCTCAAAGCAAACATTGCATTTATGGTGCTCTTTCTTGGCATGAAACCAAACTGTTATTCACAAATGCTGACCACTGCCCTTAGTTGAGCTTCCACTATTCTTTCCAATAACTTCATAATGTGGCTCATCAACTTTATCCCTCTGCAGTTGCCACAACTCTGCACGCATCCCTTGTTATTAAAAATTGGCACGAGCACACTTCTCTTCCAGTCTTCCGGCATCTGCTCACTCTCCAAAACCTTGTTGAATGTTCTTGTCAGATAATCTACTGCTATCTCTCCTAGCACTTCCATGCCTCCACAGGTATATCATCAGGACCAACTGCCTTTCCATTCTTCATCCGCTTCAGTGCCTTCCTCACATCACCCTTACTAATCTTTGCTGCTTCCTGCTCCTCAACGATCACCTCTTCTACTCTCTTGTCTATCTCATTTTCCTCATTCATCAGCTCTTCAATGTATTCTTTCCATCTTCCCAGCACACTTCTATTATCAGTCAATACATTTTTCTCTGTCCTTTATCAATCTAACTTGCTGCATGTCCTTCCCATCTCTATCGCTCTGCTGTGCCAACCTGTAAAGATCATTTCTCCTTCCTTACTGTCAAATCTATCATACAAGTCATTATGTGCCCTCTGTTTGGCCTTTGCCACAGCTACTTTTGCCTGACGCTGTGTCTCCCTGTACCCCTGTTTACTCTCTTCGGTCCTCTCAATGTCCTTCTTCTTCTTTTGTACACACTCCTGCACTTCCTCATGCCACACCACGTCTCCTTATCTAATTTCCTTCCAGAGGACGTACCAAGTACTCTCCTACCTGTCCTCACTGATCACATTTGCTGTGGTTGTCCAGTCATCTGGAAGCACTTCCTGACCACCCAAAGCCTGTTTCAACTCCTCCTTGAAGACAACACGACCCTCTTCCTTTTTCAGCTTTGTCTTCTGCTCTGCCTTTGCCTTCTTCACCTTCCTCACCATCAGCATCATCCTGCACACCACCATTGTATGCTGTTTGGTAACACTCTCTCCCACTATAACTTTGCACCCAAAGCTTCTGTCTCTTCTTGAAGAAAGTATTCACTATAGCCATTGCCATTCTTTTTGCAAAATGGATCAACATCTGTCTTTCTGTGTTCCTGTCCTATATACCAAATATGCCCACCACTTCCTCATCCTTTCTGTTGCCTCCACCAACATGTCCATTGAAGTCCGCCCCAATGACCACTTTTTCACCTCTGGGTGCATCACTTCATTTCAGTCACTCCAGAATCTCTCCTCTTTGAGCTCACTTCCTGCCTTTGTGGTATAAGCACTAACAACATTGAACATCCCACTTTCAATTTCTAACTTGAGACTCATCACTCTAGCTGACACTCTTTTCACTTCTAGAACATTCCTGACAAACCCCTCCTTCAAGATGACTCCTACTCCATTTCTCTTCCCATACACACCATGATAAAACAGCTTAATCCCTGCTCTGAAGCTTCTCGCCTTGCTACCTTTCCACCTGGTCTCCTGAACACACAGTATGTCCACCTTCCTCCTCTGCTTCATGTCAGCCAGCTCTGAATCTTGCATAGTTCCAACATTTAAAGTCCCTACTCTCTGTCCTAGACTCATGCCTTCCCTCTTCTTTCTCCGCCGACGAACATGCCTCCCGCTTTTCCTTCTTCTACATCTTCGACCAATTTCCACCAGCACCCTGTTGGTTAACAGCACTGATGGCGGTCGTTGTTAACCTGGGCATTAACCAATCCGGTATGAAATTGTTTGTTATGACTCGCATATTTTATTTGGCATTGGTTTTACACTGGATGCCTTTCCTGATGCAACCCTCTGCATTTATCCGGGCTTGGGAAATGCGTAAGTGAGAGACACTGGCTTGTGCCCTTCCCTCATGGCTGCATTGTCTATCTATCTATCTATCTATCTATCTATCTATCTATCTATCTATCTATCTATCTATCTATCTATCTATCTATCTATCTATCTATCTATCTATCTATCTATTCATTCACCCACCTATTTCTCAATCCATCCACTTGTTACTTTTGCTCTATCCATCCACCCACACATCTCTGTATCCATCTTCTTGTTTCAGTCCATACACCCATTTCTCTCTCTCTCTCTCTCTCTCTCTCTCTCTCTCTCTCTCTCTCTCTCTCTGCAACACATACATATATGTGTTGTGGGTGTGTAGTCAAATGAACCGGAGATGTCCAAAATGTTCAGAATTAAAAAGACATTTGTTCTCTGTCTGCCTGTTGCACAGTAGGTCTGGTCGGCATGAATGACCTGCTTCACGTTCCTCAACCTGTTCCCCAGGACACTGGGGAGGAGCTTGTAGTCAATACACAGGACGACACTGATGACGAGTGTTTTAGATTTTGTAGGTCCCCTCTTTTTGGCAGGAGGTGAGAACCTCTCTCCTGCAGCTCAGGGGCAACAGGCATTTCACCAGACTGTCCCTGAGAGAATCCAGCAGATCCTTACCGATCACGGCACAGAAAATTTCAGAGAAATTATACATGTAAAAGGAGGATAGTGAGTTTCTTGGTAGTAGGATGCTAAGGTGTGAACCACCAGGCAAAGGTCTCGAGGAAGACAAAAGAGACGATTCATGAGCATGGTGAAGGAGGATATGAAGGCAGTTGGTATCAGAGAAGATTCAGAGGACAAGGTGAGATGGAGGGAGATAATTCGCTGGGCGACCCCTGAAGGAAACAGCAGAAAGGAAAAGAAGAAGACAATTAAAAATAAAAACCTGATGTGGACCTTCAAATTTCTGCAGAGTTCAGGAGCAGTCGTCTATCCCTGGAGTGCATGCAGTGTATCTGCCTCCCTTGCCCAATTTTCCCTTCCAGCCCAAAGAAAAAGCATTGGACTGGCTGCTCACCACGGCGCCCCTGGTGGCAATGCCCAGCAAGTCAGCTAACATATGCTTGATGGCTTTGAAGACTTCAACATGTGTTCTTGTGCCAAAGTTTGCAGCTCCACCATCTCTCTCTCTTTAAAATCCCTTAATGGGTTTGACCAAGTCCCTGGAGACATTGTGAATGTATTGCATGAACAGAGATTTAATTTTATTTTTTCCGATGTCCCACCACTGCTGCAAAAATCAAAAACCCGATTTGTCTAAAATTGTTTAAAAAAATGGTAAAAGCTTTTCTGAAACCTCTGTCCGATAAAAGTGCTGCTGTTAAAATGCCAGTATGCACTTCTAAACCATATGTTGTTGATTAAAATACAGCACTTGACCAATGAATGGTCTGAAAAGCCTACTGGCATGATGGAACAATTTTTGAAACAGTGAAATGTTTAAAACAATAACCCTGTCGAATCTGGCCATGGACCAGTTCATCATTTGAGTGGCTGCAGGTGTACTGCCAGCCGCTGCTGTAGAAGTTTCTCCACACATCTAAGAGCTCATGTGTCTCAACAAGTCTTCTCCCAGGCAGTGTTGGGGCTCATCAGGGTAATCTCAGTCGAAAACCTATATATAATATAATAGAATATATAAAATAGAAGACCCCCCATGAATCGCTCCCTTATCATGGTGGAGGGGTTTGTGTGTCCAATAATCCGAAGAGCTATGTCGTCGGGGGCAGCATGCCCCTGGTCGGGTCATGCAAGGCAAATAGGTCCTGAGTAAAGGTCCAGACAAAGTGCAGTTTAAAAGACCCCTATGATATCTAAACAGAAAACAAGGACACAGTTTCCCTTGCCCAGACATGGATCACTGTGTTCCCTGCCTCGAGCCAGGCTTGGGGGCGGTGCTTGAAGGCGAGGGCCTGGTAGTCAGGCTTCTAAACATGGAGGCCGACTGGGCCCAGCCCGAAAAGGAGACATGGGTCCACCGTCTCATGGACCCATCACCTGTGTGAGGGACTATAGGGGTTGGGTGCAATGTGAGTTGGGTGACTGATCCTTGGCTCCTGACTCTGACTCTAAGGACATGAAATGTCACCTCTCTGACAAAGAAGGAGCCTGAGCTAGTGCATAAGATGGAGAGATACTGATAAGATATAGTCAAACTCACCTCAACACATTGCTTGGGGCCCTGGAATCACCCATCTCAGAGAGGCTAAACCTTATTCCATTCTGTAGTTGTTATTATTATAGTTGGAGACGTGGCGGGACAGTGTGGGCATCCTTGTTGCCGCCCCATTTCAGTGCCGACACGTCAGAGTTCTCCCCAGTCGATGGAAGGGTAGCTTCCCTCCACCTCTGGGTGGGGAGATGGGTCCTGACTTTTATTTCTGCTTGAGTCCTTCGGAGGTGCATTGGAGAACGCTCCCCCAGAAGACTCATTCGTTGTTCTGGGACACTTCATTGCCCATGTGATATAATAATATATGATAATGATAATGATAGTTTGACCTGAAACTGTGTGATCAGGCGTGACGGCTTTTCCAGTCTGAACCCAAATGGTGTTTCATTGTTGGACCTCTGTGCTCATCACAGTTTGTCTTAAAGTTTGTCTATCACGAACACCATGTTCGAACATAAGGGTGTCCACAAATGCATTTGGCACCAAGATACCATCTTTCGCAGTTTAATGATTGACTTTGTCGTCGTGTCACCGGACTCGGGTGAAGAGTAGAGCTGATCACCACCTGGTGGTGAGCTCGCTTTGATAGTGGGGGAGGCTGCCCTCCAGACCTGGCAGACCCAAGTGTGTAGTTAACCTCTGGCGGAGCTACAACCACATCCCAAAGGAGGCCAGTTATATGAAATCTTAATGGGAAGTGTTCCATAACCTCCATTTCTTGGGCGACAGCCCATAGCTGTGGCTGGAAGGTTGTCCGTGTTTGTCATGGTGGTTACCCCGAAAACCGGTGGTGGAAATCTGTGGCGAAGAAAGCCGTCCAGCTGAAAAAGCAGGCCTTTCGGTCTTAGTGGGTGTGGTCTGCCTATCACTGGAGGTGAGGTCATCAAGTGGAGGTGAGGACACTGTAGGACTTTCTTGGTTGACACCTCTCTACAACATTGCGTGGTCATCAGGGGCCATACCTGTAGATTGGAAAACTGAGATAGTAGTACCCATTTTTAAAAACAAGGGATCGCAGAAAATATTACAATTATAGTGGGTTCACAATCCTTACCCGACCAGAGTCTATGCAGGGGTGTTGGAGAGGAGGATCCGACCAATTGTTGAATCTCGGATTCAGGAGGAACAATGTGGTTTTTGCACTGGCCGTGGCACTCTTAATGATACGCTCCACAGGATCTTGGAGTGGGTGATGGTAGTTTGCCCAATCTCTCCACATGTGTTTTGTGGATTTAGAGAAAGCTTTCAAACTTGTCTTTTTGAGCTATCTTGTGGGGCATGCTCTGGGAGTACGGCATTGTGGATCTGTTGCTATGAGCCATTTGGTTGCTGTATCACTGGAGCCAGAGTTCAGTCCATATTGGGAACAACAGGTTGAATTCGTTTCTGGTGAAGGTTGGAGTTGCCAAGGCTGCCCTTTGACACTGACTCTGTTAATTAGTTTTATAAACAGAATTTCTAAGAGCAGCCAAGGCATTGAGGAAGTTCTGGTTTGGTATCCATCAGATTTCATCTCTGCTTTTTTGCGGATGACACTTTTGGCTCCAACAAGCCGGGACCTACAGCTCTCATTGGAGCGATACGCAGTTGAGTGCGAAGCGGCCGGGATGAACATCAGCACCTCCACATCCGAGACCACTGTTCTCACTCGGACAAGGAATGCACCCTCCAGGTTAGGTATGAGGTCCTGCCATCAATAATCTTGGGGTCTTGTTCACGGGGTAAAAGTTACCTGAACCACAACACCGCCCTCGACAACCTTGTTCACTTTCTCCACACAATCCAAAAACATCAACACCGCACTATTCACTTTCAACGTCGATTTCAAGACGTCAAAAACCGACCAGTTTACCCACTGCCAGAACACAGTCCTCCAATATGCAATTTTCGGTGAGTCACCTTATCCAACCCAGACCCAACCAACATTCTTAATAAGTGCTCACCTCCATTTTTATCTCCACCAAACTTGAACAGAAAGCTTAAGGAGAAAATAAACAAAACTAAGAAAGAAATAAAAAAGAAAGACACACATGCTTGATGAGGGAGTTTGAACATTCTCCCTGTTGTTTTATTGGTTTCTTTGGTTACTCCGGTTTCCTCCACAGTCTAACGTCATGCACAGTAGGCTAACTGACTGTCCTAGATTGCCACTCGGTGTGAGTATTGCAATTGCGATGGTCTGGCGAGATCTTCAGGGTGAACTACACAATCACCTGTCACTTCCTTTCAGTCTGCTGAAATAAGCTCCACCCTCCCTGACACCCTAGGAGGATGAAGCACTTCAGTAAATAAATGAATAAATGAATGTATTAATAAATGAATATATTCACTCCTTGAATTGCCACTTTATCATGGTGGAGGGATTCAGGTGTCCTAATGATCCTAGGAGCTATGTTGTTGGGGTTTCCCCCCCTATTGACCCACCACCTGTGGGAGGGGCGATCGCGGTCAAGTGTAGTGTGTGTTGTGTGGCAGCCAAAGGCATGGGTTCTGTCGGGCGGTTCCTCAGCTGCCTTTGGAACATGGTTGACCTCTCTGGCAGGGAGGGAGGGTGAGGTGGCGAGATACCGACTAGATATAGTTGGACTCACCTCAACATCTAATTAGGGCTCTGGAACCATGCATCTTGAAAGGGGCCGGACCTTATTCCATTCTGGGGTTGCTCATGGGGAGAGGAAATTGTGGGCATTCTTTCCACCCTCCCCGTCTCACTGCCCAGATGTTTGGGTTCTCCTCAGTTAAAGGGTTGGGTCGCCTCTCTCTGCCTTTGGGTAGGGGAAAGGGCCTGGCTGTTTTGTTTCTGCACCAAATGACAATTCAGATTTTCCACCCTTCTTGGAGTCTTCAGGGGGTGTGTTGGAGACCACTCTTCCAGGGAACTCCCTTGTTATTTTGGGAGACTTCAACACCCATTCGGGCAATGATCGTATTACTTAAAATGGTGTGATCGGTAGGTACGGCCTATTCAGTCTAAATCCAGATGGTGTTTCAGTGTTCCATTTTAAGTGCTCATCACAGTTTGTCTATCATGAACACCATGTCCGAATATAAGGCTTTCCATAAGTATACTTGGACACTCGGGACACCCAAGGCCACAGTTCAATGATTGCATCTGTCATTGCGTCACCGGACTTGCCACCGCATGTTCTGGACACTCAGGTAAAACTGAGTTGTCAACTGATCACCACCTTGCTGGTAAGCTGGCTCCGATGCTGGGGGAAGGCACCATCAAGACCTGGAACTCCCAAGCGTGTAGTTAGGTTCTTCTGGGAACATTTGGCGGAGTCTTCGGGGCCTTGAACTCCTACTTCCGGCAGAGCAATAACCACTGAAGGAGGCAGGTGACATGGAATCCGAACAGGCCTCGATTGCTGATGTGGCAGCCCATAGCTGTGGCCTGACGGTCATCGAAGCCTGTTGTGGTGGTAAACCCAACACTCGGTTGGAGACGCTTGTGGTGAAGGAAACCGTCCAACTGAAAAATTAGTTCTATTGTGTCAAAGAGTGATCATTGGTCTAGACTTCAACGGACATGTTGGTGCCAGCAAAGAGAGGGAACGAGGAAGCGATGGGCAGGTTTGGTATCCATGACAGGAACACAGACGGACAGATGTTGATAGATTTTGCAAAAAAGATGGAAATGGCTGTGGTAACATTTTTTTCCAGAAGAAAGAGGAGCATAGGGTGACATAAAAGCGGAGGTAAGAGCACACAAGTAGACTACATCTTGCGTTGGCAATGTAATTTGAAGGAAGTCAATGACTGCAAAGTAGTAGCGGGTGAGACTGTTGCCAAACAGCATAGGATGGTAGTGTGCTGGATGATGCTCATGGTAAGAAAGGTGAGAAAGGCAAAGGCAGAGCAGAAGACAAAGTGGTAGAAGCTGAAAAAGGAAGTGGGTCGGGTTGTCTTTAAGGTGGAGTTGAAACTGGTTTTTGGTGGTGAAGAAGTGCTTCCAGATGACTGGACAACTACAGCTAATGTGATCAGGGAGAAAGGTAGGAGAGTACTTGGCGTGTCCTCTGAAGGAGAGAAGATAAGGAGCAGGACATGTATAAAAGATGGAAGACAGTGGTGAGGTGTGCTATCGGTGTGACACAAGAGTTCAAGGTGGGGTGGGACTGCATCAAGGGTCAGCTCTGAACCCCTTCTGTTTGCTATAGTGATGGACAGGCTGACAGATGAGGTTAGGTGAAGATTAGGTGAAGACTACCACTATACAGTCTTAGCTGCCCCATTCAGGCGAGGCATACAGGTTCAGGAGCGAAACGTCAAAGACCCTGAGATATCTGCTAAAGATGCAGACAAATAGAAGACTTATATTACAGAGAAGCTCATCATGCTCTTAATAACAGCATCAATCGATGTTTACAGAACTTAATATTCTGTAAATTAATACATGTGAGAATACAAACATTCTTAAAATGTCCACGATTACATTCTCAATATAATAACTAAGTTAAAGTAATTTAAAATATGTTGCTGGAAAATATGCAATAATTTAACAAACTGTAAAAAGAAAACCACATACTTTCTTAAATGTAAATATAAATGTGTAAATATATATATGTATATATATATATATATATATATATATAATGCAGCCATGAGGCGGGGGGGGGCACTAACCAGTGTCTCTCCCCCTTATGCCGGTCCCAAGCCCGGATAAATGCAGAGGGTTGCGACAGGAAGGGCATCCGGCGTAAAACTTCTGCCACATTTAAAAATGCAAATGATCAAAACAAAATTCATACCGGATCGGTCGAGGCCCGGGTTAACAACGACCGCCATCAGTGCTGTCAACCAACAGGGTGCTGATGGAAATTGGACTACTGTTGGTCGAAGACGTCGAAGAAGGAGAGGCGGGAGGCGTGTCCGTAGGCAGAGAGAGAAGAGGAAATGCGTGAGCCTCGGACTGAGAGTAGGGACTTTGAATGTTGGAACTATGCAAGGAAAAGATAGGGAGCTGGCTGACATGATGCAGAGGAGGAAGGTGGACATACTGTGTGTTCAGGAGACAAGGTGGAAAGGTAGAAAGGCTAAAAGCTTAGGAGCAGGGTTTAAACTGTTTTATAATGGTGTGGATGGGAAGAGAAATGGAGTAGGAGTCATCTTGAAGGAGGGGTTTGTCAGGAATGTTCTAGAAGTGAAAAGAGTGTCAGACAGAGTGATGAGTCTCAAGTTAGAAATTGAAGGCGTGATAGTCAATGTTGTTAGTGCTTATGCCCCACAGGCAGGATGTAAGCTAGAAGAGAAGGAGAGATTCTGGAGTGAGTTAGATGAAGTGATGCAGAGTACCCCCAGAGGTGAAAGAGTGGTCATTGGAGCAGACTTCAATGGACATGTTGGTGCAGGCAACAGAGGGGACGAGGAAGTGATGGGCAGGTTTGGTATCCAGGACAGGAACACAGAAGGACAGATGTTGATCGATTTTGCAAAAAGGATGGAAATGGCTGTGGTGAATACTTTCTTCCAGAAGAAACAGAAGCATAGGGTGACTTATGAAAGCGGAGGTAAGAGCACACAGGTAGACTACATCTTGTGTAGGCGAGGTAATTTGAAGGAAGTCAGTGACTGCAAAGTAGTAGTGGGTGAGAGTGTTGCCAAACAGCATAGGATGGTGGTGTGCAGGATGACACTGATGGTGAGAAAGGTGAAAAGGCAAAGGTAGAGCAGAAGACAAAGTGGTGGAAGCTGAAAAGGAAGAGTGTCGTGTTGTCTTCAAGGAGGAGTTGAAACAGGCTTTGGGTAGTCAGGAAGTGCTTCCAGAGGACTGGACAACCACAGCCAATGTGATCAGGGAGACCGGTAGGAGAGTATTTGGTGTGTCCTCTGGAAGGAAAGTAGATAAGGAAACTTGGTGGTGGAATGAGGAAGTGCAGGAGTGTGTACAAAAGAAGAGGTTAGCCAAGAAGAAGTGGGACATTGAGAGGACCGAAGAGAGTAAACAGGAGTACAGGGAGACACAGCGTAAGGCGAAGGTAGCAGTGTCAAAGGCCAAACAGAGGGCGTATGATGACTTGTATGATAGGTTGAACAGTAAGGAGGGAGAAAATGATCTATACAGGTTAGCACAGCAGAGAAATAGAGATGGGAAAGACGTGCAGCAAGTTAGAGTGATAAAGGACAGAGAGGGAAATGTATTGACTGATGACAGAAGTGTGCTGGGAAGATGGAAAGAGTACTTTGAAGAGCTGATGAATGAGGAAAATGAGACAGAAAAAGAGTAGAAGGGGTGACCGTTGAGGAGCAGGAAGTAGCAAAGATTAGTAAGGGAGAAGTGAGGAGGGCATTGAAGAGGATGAAGAGTGGAAAGGCAGTTGGCCCTGATGACATACCAGTTGAGGTATGGAAGTGTCTAGGGGAGGTAGCAGTAGATTTTCTGACAAGAATATTCAACAAGGTCTTACAAAGTGAGCAGATGCCAGAGGAATGGAGGAGAAGTGTGCTTGTGCCCATTTTTAAGAACAAGGGCGATGTACAGAGTTGTGGCAACTACAGAGGGATAAAGTTGATGAGCCATACAATGAAGCTATGGGAAAGAATAGTGGAAGCAAGACTAAGGGCAGAGGTCAGCATTTGTGAACAACAGTTTGGTTTCATGCCAAGAAAGAGCACCACAGATGCAGTGTTTGCTTTGAGGATGTTAATAGAGAAGTACAGAGAAGGTCAGAAGGAGCTGCATTGTGCCTTTGTGGATCTGGAGAAAGCATATGACAGGGTGCCGAGAGAAGAACTGTGGTATTGTATGAGGAAGTCTGGAGTGACAGAGAAGTATGTTAGAGTGGTGCAGGACATGTATGATAGATGTAAGACAGTGGTGAGGTGTGCTGTCGGTGTGACAGAAGAGTTCAAGGTGGAGGTGGGACTACATCAAGGGTCAGCTCTCAGCCCCTTCTTGTTTGCTATGGTGATGGACAGGCTAACAGATGAGGTTAGACAAGAATCTCCATGGACTATGATGTTTGCAGATGACATTGTGATCTGTAGTGAGAGCAGAGACCAAGTGGAGGAAAATCTAGAGAGGTGGAGGTATGCCCTGGAAAGGAGGGGATTGAAGGTTAGTCTTAGTAAGACAGAATACATGTGTGTGAACGACAAGGACCCAAGAGGAACTTTGAGGTTACAGGGGGCAGAGATAAAGAAGGTGGAGGATTTTAAGTACTTAGGCTCAACAATCCAGAGCAATGGAGAGTGTGGAAAAGAGGTGAAGAAGCGCGTGCAGGCAGGTTGGAATGGATGGAGAAAAGTGTCTGGTGTGATGTGTGATAGGAGAGTATCGGCAAGAATGAAGGGAAAAGTGTACAAGACGGTGATGAGGCCAGCAATGTTGTATGGTTTAGAGACAGTGGCCCTGGGGAAAAGACAGGAGTCAGAGTTGGAGGTAGCAGAGATGAAAATGTTGAGGTTCTCTTTGGGAGTAACGAGGATGGATAGGATCAGAAATGAGTACATCAGAGGGACAGCACATGTTAGATGTTTTGGAGACAAAGTCAGAGAGGCTAGATTGAGATGGTTTGGACATGTACAGAGGAGGGATAGTGAGTATATTGGTCGTAGGATGCTGAGGTTGGAACCACCAGGCAAAAGGCCCAGAGGAAGACCAAAGAGAAGATTTATGGATGCAGTGAAGGCGGACATGAAGGTCGTTGGAGTAAGAGTAGAAGATGCAGAGGATAGGGAGAGATGGAGGCAGATCATTTTGCTGTGGCGACCCCTGAAGGGAACAGCCGAAAGGAAAAGAAGAAGAATATATATATATATATATATATATATATATATATATATATATATATATATATATATGTAAATACTTTTTTCATCTTTGCTTTTGGTCAACACTTGTACTGGTTGTGGATCCACTGGGTATTGTCGTGGTAACATTAACGTTAGTGCTTGAGGCGGTTGTTTTGACTGTATTTCCTTTGCCGTGGTAACAGACAATCCTCATGCTCCTTGGATCTTAAAAGTCTTTGCATGTTTTTTGTGTCGGTGACATTTGATTTTATGTGTGACTTTAATGCTCCTCCCCCAGAGCACAAACTGCAATGCTTTTCCACCTCCCTTCAACAAGCATGATGTCAATGCCTTTCTCTGTAGTCTTTGTTCTCCCACCATTTTGCTTTAAATATACACCGACTGCCTGGCACCGTGGCTGTTCATAAAATATAGTCTTCTTAAGCTTTTAATAAATATTTATTTACTCGGGAATAAATACAAATTCCATTTTCGGCAGTTTGGTAATAGCATGCCGAAAATGGAATCTGTATTTTGTAAAACAGATCGAGAAGAAATGTGGTTTTCGTCCTGGCCACAGCACTCTTGACCAACTTTATACACACCACAGGATTCTGGAGGGGGCAGGGAGTTTGCCCAATCTGTCCACATGTGCTTTGTGGATGTGGAGAAGGCTTTTGACCGTGTCCCTCGAACGATCTTGTGGGATGTGCTCCGAGAGTACGGCGTTCCAGATCCATTGCCAGAGTTTGGTCCATATTGGTAACAGCAGGTCGGATTCGTTTCCAGTGGGAGTCGGAGTCCGCCAAGGCTGTCCTTTGTCACCGATTCTGTTCATAATTTTTATGGAGAGAATTTCTAGGTGCAGTCAAGGCGATGAGGGGTTCTGGTTTGGTGGCCATCGGATATCTCTGCTTTTTGCGGATGATGTTGTCCTTTTGGCTTCATCAAGTCAGGCCCTCCAGCTCTCATTGGAGCGATTCGCAGCTGAGTGCGAAGCAGCCAGGATGAAGATCAGTACCTCCAAGTCCGAGGCCATGGTTCTCAGTCAGACAATGGTGGAATGCACCCTCCGGGTCGGGAATGAGGTCCTGCCCCAAGTGGAGGAGTTTAAGTATCTTGGGGTCTTGTTTACGAGTGAGGGAAGGATAGAGCGAGAGATCGACAGATGGATCGCTGCAGCCTCTGCTGTTAAGCGGTGCCTGTACCGGTCCGTCGTGGTGAAGAAGGAGCTGAGCCGCAAGGCAAAGCTCTCAATTTACCAGTCGATCTACGTTCCAACCCTCACCTATGGTCACGAGCTTTGGGTAATGACCGAAAGAACAAGATCACGGATACAAGCGGCTGAAATGAGCTTCCTTCGCCGAGTGGTGGGGTTCTCCCTTAGAGATAAGGTGAGAAGCTCCGCCATCCTGGGAGAGCTCGGAGTAGATCCGCTGTTCCTCTGCATTGAGAGGGGCCAGTTGAGGTGACTCGGGCATCTGGTCAGAATGCCCCCCGGACGCCTCCCTGGTGTGGTGTTTCGGGCATGTCCAACCGGGAAGAGACCACGGGGTCGACCTAGAACACGCTGGAGGGACTATGTCTCTCGGCTTGTCTGGGACCACCTCGGTGTCCCCCCCGGAGAGTTGGAGGAAGTGGCTCAGGAGAGGGACATCTGGACCTCTTTGCTGAGGTTGCTGCCCCCGCGACCTGACCCTGGACTAAGTGGACGAAGATGATGATGATGATGATGATCGAGAAGCTTTTATAATTTCGTGTTGTATAAAGCAAAACTTCCACAAAGATGTGTGGATGACACTCAACAAACATTAATTTTCTGTGACTTTATTGTAGAAAAGATACAAAAGTCCAGTGTTTCTAATAAAATGTTATACAGTTATTTCGCAGAACGACCCAAAGCGAAAAGTTAGAAAACCTTGAATTACCAAGGGGTGGTCTGGCAATTCCAGGGCCCTTGAAAATAATTTATTTTTTCAAGTACTTTTCAAGGCCTTCAAGACAAATCATGCCACCCATCAGCAAAGCTGAGGTCACTGAGAAGCTCCTCGGTGGTTGGGATTTGGGGAGTGGATGAGATCTGCCCTGAATATCTCAAGGTTCTGAATGTTGTAGATCTGTCTTGGTTGGCACATCTTTCATCACTTGATGGTAGTCTATATTTTTAAAAAGGGGGGACCAGAGTGTGTGTTCCGATTGTCATGGAATCCACTCCTCATTCTATGCTGGGAAGTCTGTGAAGGGGTGCTGGAGAGGATCTGTTGATACAAGTCATTCAGTCACTGCACCACTGGAGCCAGAACTTGGTCCGCATTTGTAACAACAGATAAAATTTGTTTCCAGTGAGGGTTGGAGTTCACAAGGTCTATCCTTTTCACCGTTTCCATGCATACTTTTTATGGACAAAATTTCTGGGCTACACAGCCATTCCGTAACCCAGACCCATTGGCTCGGATGGATGACGAAATTTCCTCCAATTGGCTAGCTCTCAACATCTCTCCCCACTGGCCTCCCATTGGCTCGGAGGGATGACGGCATCGTTCCAACTTTGTTTCATTTGGTGTGAACCTTGTTCATGTTTGGGTGTCATTGCAACTGTGTTTTATGGCTCAGGCTTTTAACCTTCCCTAAACATTTGTAAGATTATAACTCGGCAAAGAACCGACTTTCTCAGGTTGGCTTCTTTTCCTTGAGGCTGTTCCTTTCAGGGGTGGTCACAGCAAATCATCCGCCTCCATCTCACCCTGTCCTTTGCCTTCTTCACCCTGTCCTGTGTCTTCTTCTCATCCGCCAAAGGCCTTTATGTCTTCCTTCACCACATCCTTAAATCTCTTCTTTGGTCTTCCTCTAGGCTTTCTGCCTGGTAGTTGCAACCTCAACATCCTACTGCCAATATATTCACGATCCCTCCTCTGTACATGCCCAAACCATCTTAATCTAGCCTCTCTGACTTTGTCTCCAAAACATCTTACATGGGCTGTCCCTCTGATGTACTCATTTCTGATCCTATCCATCCTCATTACTCCCAGAGAGAACCTCAACCTTTTCATCGATGCTATCCCCAGCTCTGTTTCCTGTCTTTTCCTCAGCGCCACTGTTTCTAAACAACACAACATTGCTGGCCTCATCACCATTCTCTAACATCCGAGATAATTGGTACACACACCCTCTGGTCCCGTTTCTTAAAAATCGGGACCACCAGTTTGACAATCCAGAGGTACAGCCCCTCATGAGCAAGTGATGTTGCAGAGACGTGTCAACCAAGACAGTCCTACATCATCCAGAGCCCTGAGATACTCCAGGTGGATCTCATCCAACCCCGAAGCTCGACCACTGAGGAGTTTTTTTGTCAACCTCAGTGACCTGCACTCCAGTGATTGGTGGACCCCCACCCAAACCCACAGGGTTTTCCTCTTCCACGGAGAGCGTGTTGGTGGGATTAAGGAGGTCCTCAAAGTATTCCCTCTACCTCTCGACGACATCCCCAGTTGAGGTAAGCAGATCCCCACCTTTACTGTAAACAGTGTTTGTGGAGAGCTGCTTCCCCCTGCCGAGGCGTCAAATGGTGGTCAGACCTTTTTGAGGTCAACCAATAATCACTCTCCAATGCCCTCACCGAACTCCTCCCATGCCCGAGATTTTGCATCTGTGACAGTCTCGGCTGCAGCCCGATTGGCCTGCCGGTATCTTTTTGCTGCTTCGGGAGTCTCACAGGCAAATAAAATCTGATAGGCCTCCTTATTCAGCTGGACGCCCCCCTTCACTGCAGGTGTCCACCACCGGGTTTGGGGGTGACCACCACAGCAAGCACTGATGACCTTCTGGCCACAGCCATGGGCTGCTGCTTCAGCAATCTCGGAACGAAACCTGGCCCATTCGGATTCCAGTTCCCCCGCCTTATCTGGGATGTGGTTGTCGCTCTGCCGGAGGTGGGAGTTAAAGGCTTCTTCTCACACTTCTTCTCCATTCCTCCGGCATCTGCTCACTCTCTAAGACCTTGTTGAATGTTCTTGTCAGCAAATCGACTGCTCCCTCTTTTAGACACTTCCATACCTCCACAGGTCCAACTGCCTTTCCATTTTTCATCCTCTTCAGGGCTTTCCTCACTTCACCTTTACTAATCGTTGCTACTTCCTGCTCCTCAAAGGTCACCTCTTGTACTCTTTTTTCTTAATCTCTTGATTAAGGACACTTAATCAATCTAACTAGCTGCCCGTCCTTCCCATCTCTAGCTCTCTACTGTGCCAACCTGTATAGATCATTTTCTCCCTCCTTACTGTCAAACGTATCATACAAGTCATCATATGCCACTGCAACTTTCGCCTTACGCTGTGTGTCCCTGTACTCCTGTTTACTCTCTTTGGTCCTGTCAATGTCCCACTTCTTCTTAGCTAACCTCTTACACAGTCCTGCACTTCCTCATTCAACCACCAAGTCTCCTTATCTACTTTCCAACCAGAGGACACACCAAGTACTCTCCTACCTGTGTCCCTAATCACATTTGCTGTGGTTGTCCAGTCATCTGGAAGCACTTCCTGACCACCCAAAGCCTGTTTCAACTCCTCCTTGAAGACAACACCGCCCTTTTCCTTTTTCAACTTCCAACACTTTGTTTTCTGCTCTGCCTTTGCCTTCGTCCCCTTCTTCACCAGAGTCATCCTTTATACCACCATCCTATGCTGTTTGGCAACACTCTCACCCACTACTACTTTGCAGTCACTGATTTCCTTTAAATTACATCACCTACACAAGATGTAGTCTACCTGTGTGCTCCTACCTCCGCTTTTATAAGTCACCCTATGCTCCTGTGAAAGTATTCACCACAGCCATTTCCATCCTTTTTGCAAAATCGATCAACACCTGTCCTTCTGTGTTCCTGTCCTGGATAACAAACCTGCCCATCACTTCCTCGTCCCCTCTGTTGCCTGCACCAACATGTCTATTGAAGTCTGCACCAATAACCAATCTTTCACCTCTGGGGGTCCTCTGCATCACTTCATCGAAGTCACTCCAGAATCTCTCCTTCTCTTCTAGCTCACATACTGTCTGTGGGGCATAAGCATTAAAAGCATTAAACATCACACCTTCAATTTCTAACTTGAGACTCATCACTCTGTCTGACACTCTTTTCACTTCTCGAACATTCATGACAAACTACTCATTCAAGATGACTCCTACTCCATTTCTATTCCCATCCACACAATGATAAAACAGCGTAAACCCTGCTCCTAAGCTTTTAAGCTTTGCTACCTTTCCACCTGGTCTCCTTTGTGTTCCACCTGGAACTGTGTGTTCACACAGTATGTCCACCTTCCTCACTCTGCATCATGTCAGCCAGGTCTCTATCTTTTCCTTGTACAGTTCCAACATTCAAAGTCCCTACTCTCAGTCCTAGACTTGTGTTTTTCCTCTTCTCTCTCTGCCTGCGGAAACATCTCCAACCTCGCCTTCTTCGACAGCTTCAACCAACAGTAGTCCGATTTCCATCAGCACCCTGTTGGTTGACAGCACTGATGGCGGTCATTGTTCACCTGGGCCTCGACCGATCCGCTATGAGTTTAGTCTTTCCGGTCTGCATTTTTGTATTTTGGCAAAAGTTTTACGTCGGATGCCCTTCCTGTCGCAATCCTATGCATTTCCCCGGGCTTGGGATTGGCATAAGGGGGAGAGACACTGGTTAGTGCACCCTCCGCCTCATGACTGCATAATTTAGAGTACAGTAGAGTTAAATATAATGCAATGCTTCCTTCTTTTGGGTGTCTGAGAAGCATTATATACAGTACACACATACACACACACACACATACAGAGTATATATTATATATATCTACTAGTCCTTCTCAAAAAATTATCATATTGTGATAAAGTTCATTATTTTCTGTAATGTACTGATAAAAATTAAACTTTCATATATTTTAGATTCATTGCACCCCAACTGAAATATTTCAGGTCTTTTATTGCTTGAATACTGATGATTTTGGCATACAATTTATGAAACCCAAAATTCCTCTCTCAAAAAATTAGCATATCATGAAAAGGTAGTCTAAATGAGCAATTAACCTAATCATCTGAATACACCAATTAACTCTAAACACCTGCAAAAGATTCCTGAGGCTTTTAAAAACTCCCAGCCTGGTTCATTAGTCAAAACCACAATCATGGGTAAGACTGTTGACCTGACTGCTGTCCAGAAGGCCATCATTGACACCCTCAACAAGAGGGTAAGACACAGAAAGAAATCTCTGAGCGAAAAGACTGTTCCCAGAGTCAACCTCAAGGCACCTTAGTGGGACGTCTGTGGTAAGGAAAAAAATGAAAGAAGGGCCGATTCCAGACCTTGGGGGACCTGTGGAAGCAGTGGACTGAGTCTGGAGTAGAAACATCCAGAGCCACCGTGCACAGGCGTCTGCAGGAAATTGGCTACAGGTGCCACATTTCCCAAGTCAAGCCACTTTTGAACAAGAAACGGCAGCAGAAGCACCTGACCTGGACTACAGAGAAGCAGCACTGGAATGTTGCTCAGTGGTCCAAAGTACTTTTTTCAGATGAAAGCAAAGTTTGCATGTTATTCGGTGTAAGGATCACCTTAATCGGGCCCCTACACCTCGTTCTTTACCCCGTCCAAATCCTTATATCTCAATGTCTGGAGTACTCCGAGAACGGAAGATAACAAACCACACGAAAAATATCAATCTGGTTTATTCATTCACAGCTCAAAGGTGCATTCTTCGTACAGTGTATTTATACAGTTTCTGTGTATGTACAAAGAGATAAGTACAGTTTCAAGGGCACAGCCTTCATTATATCCTAATCTTCTTCTTTTCCTTTCAGCTTTTCCCTTCAGGGATCGCCACAGCGAATCATCTGCCTCCATCTCACCCTATCCTTTGCATCTTCTTCTCTTACATCAACGACCTTCATGTCCTCCTTCACCACATCCATGAATCGTCACTTTGGTCTTCCTCTAGGCCTTCTGCCTGGGCGTTCCAGCCTCAGCAACCTATATGAATAAATATACTCACTATCCCTCTTATGTACATTTCCAAACCATTTTAATCTAGCCTCTCTGACTTTGTCTCCAAAACCTCTTACATGTGCTGTCCCTCTGATGTACTCATTCCTAATCCTATCCATCCTCGTTACTCCCAAAGAGAACCTGAACATTTTCATCTCTGCTACCTCCTGCTCTGCCTCCTGTCTTTTCCCCAGGGCCACTGTTTCTAAACCATACAACATCCTTGGCCGCAACACCGTCTTGTACACTTTTCCTTTCATTCTTGCCGATACCCTTCTATCACACATCACACCGGACACGTGTCTCAAATAAACCTCTTTGCTGAGGTTGCTGCCCCTGCGACCCAACCCTGGACTAAGCGGAAGAAGATGATGGTGATGATGATGATGAGGATTAGATGAAGAAGAGACATCTGATTTGCACGTTTGATTTGACAGAGGTTTTTACGTCGGATGCCCTTCCTATCACAACCCTTTTAGCAAGGGACAGAAACACGCTGACAATTTTGCAGCCTCCTCTTTACGAAAGTCAGCAATGGTTCAAAAGAAAACATCTTACCATAAACAGTGAGAGACATGGCCCGCCTTTTATAACCCAGTTAGCCACACTGGGGGGGACAGTGCCAACCTTGTGGAGAGTGGGACTCGAACCCCCAACCTTTGGATCAGCGGTCCAGCGCTCTATACCACTAGACCACCACTGCCCGGTGTGTGTGTGTGTGTGTGTGTGTGTGTGTGTGTATATTCTTCAGGTGGCGTGGTGGAAAAATCTTCCACCAACAGGAGAAGTGAGGCGCTTCCTTCCCTCCGCTAGCCTGTGGGAGATCCTTGGGCAAGGTCGAGCACCCACTTAGCCCCCCGTGCCAGGGTTTCGGTGAAGTCACGGAGATTGCATGGCACGAGTTTTTCCTGTTGCCTTGCAGGTTGGCCTTGAATGGCTAAGGCTAAGGGATTAAACCCCGACAAAAAATCCAGAGTGGATCCCCGTAGGCGGGTAGAAGGCATATCTCATCCCTTTCCGGCAACTCCTGCACCCTCGATGAATCTCCAACTGTCTTGACTCTGTCTTGCCGTGGGATCAGGCTCATCAGGACGAGAGAGTGAGGCTGGCCCTGCGCAAGCCTCCTTCACTTTAATCCAAGTTCAGCGCAAGTCATGGCAACACCACCATGGACAACCCTTTACCCTCAAAGTCCTGTGGCGATGGGGGAATGGCGAAGCAGCCGGTGTGGAATCACTGGAAGCTGTAGCTGCAATCCTGCACACAGGCAGCTCAGGTCATATGGTCGTTCTTCTCTGATCGGGATAGCAGGGAAGTTCGGCAGCCCCCTGAGCGACCAGGCAGCCCTATTTAGGATAGCTCTGCCTCCCTCCATGGCTCCGGACAGAGCTAGAAAAGGTGCTCTAAACATAGACTGTTCCACAACCACCCGGCCAGCATACCGCAGTTCGCGGGTTCCCATCTTGCGGTCGAAATCACAAGAAAATATCCAAGAAAATATTCAAGCTCATCCTTGCTTCATGGAACGTTAGAACTCTTCTCGACTCAACCACCTGTAAGTCAGGGAGACCAGAAAGACGTATGGCTCTCGTAGCCAGAGAACTCACCCGCTACAATGTCGACATCGCAGCCCTCAGCGAAACACGCTTTCCCGACAAAGGCCAGCTCAGTCAGATTGGAGGCGGCGACACCTTTTTTTGGAGCGGCCACAGCAATGAAGAGCGACGTGAGGCTGGTGTCGGATTTGTACTTAAAGACCATCTCATACGAAAACTTGATTGTATACCAGAAGGCATCAATGATCGCCTCATGAAACTCAAGTTCCCCTAGACAGGGGGAGATCCGCAACCCTCATTAGCACCTATGCTCCCACCATGACAAACTCTGAAGACACTAAGGAGGAGTTCTATGATGAACTGGATGCCCTCATCTCCACTGTTCTGCAGGCGGACAAGCTCCTACTCCTTGGCGACTTTAACGCTCGTGTAGGTCAAGACCACCAGGCATGGGAAGGAGTCCTCGGACCCCATGGACTAGGGAAATGTAACAGTAATGGTCTCCTCCTGCTCAGAATGTGTGCCACCCATGACTTAGCCATCACCAACACCATGTTCCGCCTTCCAACCCATAAGAAAACGTCATGGATGCCCCTCGATCTAAGCATTGGCATCTCTTTGACTACGTCATTGTCAGAGCAAAGGACAGGCGTGATATGCGTGTGACTAAGGCAATGTGTGGTGCTGACTGTTGGACAGACCATCGTCTCATCATTTCTAAGACCAATTTGCATATTCAACCCAAGAGAAGACCACAAGGCCAGACAGCTGTGAAGAAGCTCAACATCAACAAGCTCAAGCTTCCTTCCGTTCAAGAAGAACTAGTAGCAAATTTAGAAAGCCCGCTGACTGAGGCTACCAGAAACGACTAGGACTAGGACTCTCTGAAGACATCTGTTCATTCTGTTGCCCTGCAGGTGCTCGGACAAGCTACCAGGAACCACCAGGACTGGTTTGATGAAAATGATGTCAAAATCAGAGCCTCCAGCAGTCTCTGAAACATCTTTAATATCCACTGGCAAGATAGGATCACAAACACTGAGGTTCTGGAGAGAGCAGACCTCCCCAGCGTTATTACCATCATGCACAAAGCTCAGACACGATGGGCAGGACACAACTGCCATATGTCAGACTTCAGGATACCCAAGCAGTTACTGTACGGTAAACTCAGTTGTGGTAAGAGGAAAGTAGGAGGCCAACACAAACGCTATAAAGACTCCATCAAAGCATACCTGAAGGACTTCAACATCGACGTTGCAACGTGGGAAACCGCAGCATTTGACAGACCAGCTTAGCGCAACCTGATTCACAAAGGTGCCATCCACTCAGAGAAATTACGTTCGAACGCAGCCAAAGATAAAAGTCAAACACGCAAGGCTCGAGCTGACCAATCTACCAACACAACCCCCTCTCACTGTTGTCCAACTTGTGGGAGGGGTTTTCACGCCCGTATTGGCCTTGCAAGCCAGCTGCGGACACATCAACCCACCTCTTAGACACTGTGTTTTTTATGTTGCTATGGTCATACTCGATATCGAGTCGACGAACGAAAAAAAAGTGTATATATATATATATATATATATATATATATATATATATATATATATATATATATATATATATATATACATACATATCCTAGTCCTTCTCAAAAAATTTGCATATTGTGATAACGTTCATTATTTTCTGTAATGTACTGATAAAAATTAGTTTTCATATATTTTAGATTCATTGCACCGAAATTGAAATATTTCAGGTCTTTTATTGTTTTAAACCTGATGATTTTGGCATACAGCTCATGAAAACCCAAAATTCCTATCTCAAAAAATTAGCATATCATGAAAAGGTACTCTAAACGAGCTATTAACCCAATCATTTGAATGAACCATTTAACTCTAAACACCTGCCAAGCATTCCTGAGGCTTTTAAAAACTCCCAGCCTGGTTTCATTCCTGAAAACTGCAATCATGGGTAAGACTGTTGACCTGACTGCTGTCCAGAAGGCCATCATTGACACCCTCAAGCAAGAGGGAAAGAATCTCAGATTTCACAGAAAGAAATCGCTGTTCCCAGAGTGCTGTATCAAGGCACCTCAGTGGGACGTCTGTGGGAAGGAAAAAGTGTGGCAGAAAACGCGGCATAACCAGAAGAGGTGACTGGACTCTGAGGAAGATTGTGGAACAGGGCCGATTCCAGACCTTGGGGGACCTGTGGAAGCAGTGGACTGGGCTACAGGTACTGCATTCCCCAGGTCAAGCCACTTTTGAACCAGAAACAGTGGCAGAAGCGCCTGACCTGGGCTACAGAGAAGCAGCACTGGCCTTCTGGACTGCAGTCAGTTCGGCAGTCTTATCCATGATTGTGGTTTTGAGTTCAAAATTCCACTGTCCAAAGTACTTTTTTCGGATGAAAGCAAATTTTGCATGTCATTGGGAAATCAAGGTTCCAGAGTCTGGAGGAAGACTGGGGAGAAAGAAATGCCAAAATGCCTGAAGTCCAGTGTCAAGTACCCACAGTCAGTGATGAGGTGTCATGTCAGCTGCTGGTGTTGGTCCACTGTGTTTTATCAAGGGCAGGGTCAATGCAGCTAGCTATCAGGAGATTTTGGAGCACTTCATGCTTCCATCTGCTGAAAAGCTTTAGGGAGATGAAGCTTTTCATTTTTCAGCACGACCTGGCACCTGCTCACAGTGCCAAAACCACTAGTAAAAGGTTCACTGACCATGGTATTACTGTGCTCAATTGGCCTGCCAACTCTCCTGACTCGAACCCCATAGAGAATCTGTGGGATATTGTGAAGAGAAAGTTGAGAGACACCAGACCCAACAATGTGGATGAGCTTAAGGCTGCTATCAAAGCATCCTGGGCCTCCGTAACACCTCAGCAGTGCCACAGGCTGATTGCCTCCATGCCACGCCGCATTGAAGCAGTCATTTCTGCAAAAGGATTCCCAACCAAGTATTGAGTGCATAACTGAACATAATTATTTGAAGGTTGACTTTTTTGTATTAAAAACACTTTGTTTTATTGGTTGGATGAAATAGTGATTTTTTTTTGGTTTTCATGAGCTGGATGCCAAAATCATCAGTATTAAAACAATAAAAGACCTGAAATATTTCAGTTGGGGTGCAATGAATCTAAAATATATGAAAGTTTAATTTTTATCAGTACATTACAGAAAATAATTAACTTTATCACAATATGCTAATTTTTTCACAAGGTTGTCACTGCCCAAACCCCCCCCCCAAGTGTGGCTAACTGGGTTATCAAAGGCGAGCCATGTCTCTCACTGTCTATGGTGAGAGGCATGTAAAAGAACCATTGCTGACTTTCGTAAAGAGTAGGCTGCAAAGTCGTCAGCGTGTTTCTGTCCCTTGCTAAAAAGGGTTGTGACAGGAAGGGCATCCGACGTAAAAACCTCTGCCAAATCAAACGTGCAAATCAGATAAGTCACTGTGGTGACTCCCGAGTAAAAGGGGAAAAGCCGAAAGGAAGATTGACAGACAGTACAGCATGAACGTCATACGTCACTGGAACAGACAGTAACAACTTACGTTTTTTTTTCACCTTACATTCAGCTGTCCGGAACCGAACTAAAATATAAGTCAGGGAGCGTTCGTATTCCTCCTTCTAATACTGGTTCTGCCCCCTCAGTGGTTTGTGACATCCTGAGTCGGCAATCAGTCCTTCGAGGTGTGCCCTCCACGAGACCTTGTCCGTGGCTATTCGTCTTAAGTGGTTCAGGTAGTTAGTGGTATGTAGGGGTCCCAGGCCAGCTCGTTTAATGTCTCTGCGAATGATTTCAAGAAGATTGGTGCAGTGTTTTCCTTGCCTGGCCTGGTACTTTCTGCTTCCGTTGAGAGTGAACTGCAGGGCTTGTTGTGCTGGTGATTGTATGTGCTCTGTCTGTATTCAGTGTCTGTATTTAGTCTGCGAATACTGCTCACATTTACGCAGAGATTTATTTTCATCTTTTTCCATTTATCAGGGGTCATCACAGCAAATAATCTGAACGTTTTATTTGGCATAGGTTTTTATCTCGGATGCCCTTCCTGACACAACCCTTTTAGTAAGGGACAGAAACACGCTCACTGCTTTGCAGCTCCTCTTTATGAAGGTTCTTTTAGATGAACCCCTCACCATAGACAGTGAGAGACATGGCCGGCCTTTGATAACCCAGTTAGCTGCACTTGGGGGGACAGTGACAACCTTGTGGAGAATGGGACTCGAACCCCCAACCTTAAGATCAGCAATCCAGCATCCTACACCACTAGACCACAACTGCCCACTGTTCACATTTACACAAAGGATTTTTTTTTTCATTTGCCAAACTTATAGTTAATTTTTCCCCCAAAAATGTAACAATATAATACTTTATTTATTTATTTATTTAATTATTTAAACAGTTAGCTATTTGTTTATAATTGTAATTATGCAATTTAGTTTTTAAATGGTGCTTTGAATTAAAGTATAAAATATAAACAGCTGTTTCTTATGTCGTGAAAACAAGGCCGATTAAAAATTGATCCTCAAAAATAAATCACAATGTACTGATTCCTCGAAAACTTTTAGTTATAATGTTATTTTCTTCTCCTGTCTTTCCACCGTGTTGCATTTGCACCTGGTTTATGCTAACTCTTCATTATAAAAAGTAAACATAAATTAAAGGTGATCATACGGTGATCATACATCTGATTCTGTGGAAAAGACAAAGAGGAAAAGACAGTTTTCACTCAGAACATCAAACGCCATGACAGAAAAACGGCAACTGCAATGACGAATCCCGAAAAATAAATCACTTCGAGTATTTCAGAATAAAAGTAGTGCTGCGACTCTCAGATTAAAAAAAATAAAAAATAACAAAACAAATATATCATCCATTTGCTAGTCATTAAAATATCGCTAATAAATAATAAATTAAATAAAATACATACATAATAGTCACAAAACAATCATTAAATAATAATAATCATTCCATTATTGCAGCATGTGTACAGTGGTGTACAGGTAAAGATAGGTCCCACAGTAAAATGTTTTGAAAGGTTAAGAAAGGAAAATGATTTTTATATAATGAAGATGGAAGGAATATCTGGTATCAATATTTAGGTAAAAGCCAGAAATAACACTGTAACTTTGAGTTTCTAATATATTCTACCACATTCAATCTGATATACAAAGTAAAAAGTATCACTTGTTCATATTAATAAAACTATAAACTGTTGGTAGAATGATGTGGCGGAATCAGGTGTCATAGGAATTTAAAACATGGATGTAGCAGAGTGTTTCTGACAGATTCTGTTTAATTTAATCTTTCCCATTGTGATCTTCACAACTCAGAACCTCTGTGCTTTGGTTTCAAACATGTAATACTGTATAAACAAATGGTGTTGTCTTTTCATCCTTCTTTCATTTGCTTTAGAAGAAGCTCTCTGTCTGAACCAACATCAGGGTTATTTTTGCTTTACTTTCCTGTGAAGAGAAACTTACTAAGCCCAACATTATAATCACCAAGGGTCATGAGAAAGGTGCAGGGTTCATCATCTTACTGTGGAAAAGTACACAGACTGAAAAATAAACTAACAAATAAACAAACAGAGAGAGAGAGAGAGAGAGAGAGAGAGAGAGAGAGAGAGAGAGAGAGATGGGCTGTTTACACCCAAGCCTAGTGGCTCATCAGGCCGGTGCTTATCCCCGGTTTCCATAGCGTGAAGCTACCAGGAGTTCAACTTGTCCTGGATAGGACGCTAGTCCATCACAGGTTACCCTAGCAGTATATTTTTACTGGTACCCATTTATACTGCTGGGTGAACAGAAGCACACTTGTGGTTAAGACCTTCCCCAGGGGTCTTAGAACAGTAGGTGTCTAACTGGGAACACACAACCTCCTGATCATGAGCTCAGCACCCTAACCACTACGCCAGCAGCCCCACACGAGAGAGAGAGCGAGAGAGAAAGAGAGAGAGAGGGACATCCATCTCCCCAGCCACTTCCTCCAGCTCTTCTGGGGGGACACTGAGGTAGTCCCAGACAAGCCAAGAGACATAATCCCTGCAGCATATTCTAGGTCGACCCCGGGGTCTCTTCTCGTTTGGACACCTCAACTGGCCCTTCTCAATGCGGTGGAGCAGCGGATGTACTCCAAGCTCTCCCCGGATGGTAGAGTTTCTCACCTTGTCTCTAAGGGAGAGCCCCGGCACCCAACGAAGAAAGCTCATTTCAGCCACTTGTATCCATGATCTTGTTCTTTCGGTCACTACCCAGAGCTTGTGACCATAGGTGAGGGTTGGAACATACTCGTCCTTCTCAAAAAATTAGCATATTGTGATCAAGTTCATTATTTTCTGTAATGTACTGATAAACCTTAGACTTTCATATATTTTAGATTCATTACACACAACTGAAGTAGTTCAAACCTTTTATTGTTTTAATGTTGATAATTTTGGCAAAAAAGTAAAGAAAAAACAAAAATCTCAAAAAATTAGCATATTTCATCCGACCAATAAAAAAAAAAGTGTTTTTAAAAAAAAAAGTCAATCTTCAAATAATTATGTTCAGTTATGCACTCAATACTTGGTTGGGAGTCCTTTTGCAGAAATGACTGCTTCAATGCAGCGTAGCATGGAGGCAATCAGCCTGTGGCACTGCTGAGGTGTTATGGAGGTCCAGGATGCTTCGATAGTGGCCTTAAGCTCATCCACAGTGTTGGGTCTGGTGTTTATCAACTTTCTCTTCACAATATCCAACAGAATCTCTATGGGGTTTAGGTCAGGAGAGTTGGCAGGCCAATTGAGCACAGTAATACCATGGTCAGTAAACCGGTGGTTTTGGCACTGTGAGCAGGTGCCAGGTCATGCTGAAAAATGAAATCTTCATCTCCATAAAGCTTTTCAGCAGATGGAAGCATGAAGTGCTCCAAAATCTCCTGATAGCTAGCTGCATTGACCCTGCCCTTGATAAAACACAGTGGACCAACACCAGCAGCTGACATGGCACCCCAGACCATCACTGACTGTGGGTACTTGACCCTGGACTTCAGGCATTTCCTTCTTCTCAGTCTTCCTCCAGACTCTGGCACCTTGATTTCCGAATGACATGCAAAATTTGTTTTCATCCGAAAAAAGTACTTTGGACCACTGAGCAACAGTCCAGTGCTGCTTCTCTGTAGCCCAGGTCAGGCGCTTCTGCCGCTGTTTCTTGTTCAAAAGTGGCTGACCTGGGGAATGCGGCACCTGTAGCCCAGTCCACTGCTTCCACAGGTCCCCCAAGGTCTGGACTCGGCCCTTCTCCGCAATCTTCCTCAGGGTCCGGTCAACCTCTTCTTCTTGTGCAGCATCTTATGCCACACTTTTTCCTTCCCACAGACGTCCCACTGAGGTGCCTTGATACAGCACTCTGGGAACAGCCTATTCGCTCAGAGATTTCTTTCTGTGTCTTACCCTCTTGCTTGAGGGTGTCAATGATGGCCTTCTGGACAGCAGTCAGGTCGGCAGTCTTACCCATGATTGCAGTTTTGAGTAATGAACCAGGCTGGGAGTTTTTAAAAGCCTCAGGAATCTTTTGCAGGTGTTTATAGTTAATTGGTTGATTCAGATTATTAGGTTAATAGCTCGTTTAGAGTAGAGACAGACAGACAGACAGACAGACAGACATTTTATTCAATGAAAGGCCATTAGCCCAAAATACAGACAAAATGAATAAATTAAAGCATGAACTATTGTTGTAGACCAGTTGAATTTCTGATTTTAACATGGATAAGAAATAAGCATAGGTTTCAGATTGCATTAACATCAGCTGATGACATAATATTAATAAAACTGTGTTGTGATAAGGGGTACTTCAAATATTTACTTAATAATGTATTTCTTATACCCGTGTAGCCTTTGCAATAAATTATTATATGGATTTCATCTGCAGTTTCATAGATATTGTTTTTTCACATAACGGACAAAATCTTAAATTATAAGGAATATTTTTATATCTACCAGTCTCAGTGCAAAGTTTGAAAGTACAAAGTTTGAAAATTTGCTCAATAGATTCTCAAATAAGGTGCTATATCTGAGTTAATGTATGTTTCAACATTTAGAAGGGACTTGAACAGTAAATAACTAGAGGACTTAGATGTGTTTTGTAATGATGAATGCCAATTTTAGAAGAGATTATCAGACAACCTCTGCTTAAAAACTGGAATAAAAATATCAACATCAGCAATATCTTGTGATACCCAAGTGAAGCCAAATCTTTGTGTGAACAAGATATTATTAATATACGATGCCCATGTTGTGCGTCCAGACTCATCTAATGCCTTCAACATTAAATAGAACTGGTGAGGTAATCTAGAACTTGGAAGTCTTAAAAGTCTACACCAAAATTTAACGGCCCTTGTCATATAAGTAATTTGTAGAGGGAACCTGCCACATTCACCTAAAACCATAATATTACAACAATTTTTGCCAACTTTCAAGAAATATTTACAAGTTTTTATTTGTATTTGCTCAATAATTTAACAATAATTGGTACCCCAAATTTCTGAACCATAACATAATATGGGTTTAACCATAGCATCGAATATTTTAAAAAGCTCTACAAAAGCCAATACCCCTGCTCTCTTTTGATATCTATGGATAAGAGCTTTATTAGCAGGAGAGGCTAGAGTAGTCTGAGCCTTCGTCCAAACTAGCCTAGGTGTGATCACAATTCTCAAATACCTATAATAAGAAACAACCTCTAGCCTCTGACCAAACAAAAAACATTTTTCATAATATCTCAGAGGACCACTATTCCTAAAAACCATAACCTTTGTCTTTGCAATATTCACTTTCATTCCAGTAAGTTGACAAAATTTATCTAAACCATAAATTTTCTTCTGCAGCTGGAGAGCACTATCCGAGACTGATGACACATCATCCGCAAACATTGGAGCATACAAATTACTAATATCAGGAGAAATATATAAACCTCGGCCACCAAATTGTTCCATACACTACTACGAGTTGATTTATAAAAATTATGACCAACTGGGGACTAAGGATGCACCCCTGTCTTGTGCCTATGCTACAATCAAAATATTGAGAGAGACCATGGGATGTTCTAACACAAGCTGATAGATTACTATACATTGATTTGAGAATGTTATAAAATCTGCCACAAATACCAACTTTCTGCAAACTCCACAATAAACTGTTATGGTTAACCGTATCAAAGGCCTTGGAGAAATCTATAAATAGACAATAAAACCTCCCTTTCTTCTTACATGAATATTTCTGCACCATGGCCTGGAGTGAAAACATGTGATCAATAGTAGAGTAGTTAGCCCTAAAACCTGCCTGAGATTCATGAATAATATTCTTATTCTCACACCAACCCTTAACCTGCTATTGAGAATAGAAGTAAAAATCTTACAAACTGAGTCAATAAGAGATATGCCTCTATAATTACTGGGATTACCTTTCACACCTGATTTATAAAAAGGACAAATAATGCTTTTCCCCCATAAAACTGGAAAAGTGCCTGCATAGAAAATCTTATTGAACAGCACTTTTAAATATTTTCTGACATAATTCTTTGAAGCCTTAATAAATTCAATTGCAATTCCATCTGATCCTGATGACTTATTATTGGAAAGTTTATCAATGTGGTACAAAACTTCATTTTCAGTAAAGTCACTATTCAGGGTTTCCAACTCTTCATCCTGTTGTATAGTCTCTGGGTTCATATCATGTCTGTATGTATTATCAAAATTTTCTCTAAGGAGGTGAGAAAAGTGAGCAAACCAGTCTTCACAACTAATATCTTTAGAGAAGTCACAAATTCAAATAGAGCCAGTGTGCTTTAGTGTTTTCCAGAATTCCTTTGGGTTATCTCTTGTAGGAACTAGTTTTTCTTTCTGTGCAGTATGGTAGTCTCTTCGTTTAGAATTGAAGTTTGTTTTGAAAGATTTACGTAATGATTTATACACTGTTATATCTAAACCATTATCTCTGTGATCCCGGAGTGCTTTATAATAAAATATAAAGCACTCCGGGATCACAGAGATAATGGTTCAAGTGATCCAGTTCATGGTACCACCATGGGGGCTGTGATTTTACATTAATGTTATGGTAACCTGAAAATATCTTTTTGTTGTGGTTGGCAGCCTGGTGGTACAGTTTTGTAAAAACCTTTAGTGAATCTTCGATATTCTTGTCTATAAACTGAACCAATTTACTGCTAAAATGATTGAATAGTCCTTGAAAATTAGAAATAAATAAGTCACATTGCTCTTTATCCCATATATATTTGGTCCATTCTCTGGTTGGGTGGGAACCAGATTGGGAATGTGTTGGGAAATATAGTTCCAGTGTATCATGTTCAGTACAATTCATACCAAGTTGCTCGATATTCAAGGAACAATGGTCAGAGACATCACAAGTGCCAACTCCAAAATCCTTAACTCGTGGAAACAACGAGGTTGATGCTATCATATAGTCGACTAAACTTGCTCCGTTATGTGTCACACAAGTAAACTGACCCTCTTTATCCCTGAATAACCTGCCATTCATGATATTGATTACAAAAGTACAACACAATTCTACTAACTTTTTTCCAAAATTATTATTGTTAAGATTATCTTGACTTGAACAAGGTATTTCAAAATTATCTAAAGGATAGTCATCAATATTGTTTTGGATAAAATCCATATTAGAATCAGGAATAAAGTCTAGAAAGTCTTTAGTCCTTGCATGTAGGTCACCAGCTAAGTAATTGTTTATCTGGGTGATCAGCAACTATAATGTTAATATAATGTAGGGTGTCAATACCATCATCATCACTCTCATTGCGGTCATAAACTGGGGACCCCTCTGGTGAAATATAGGTAAATACAAGTATGGGGTCTTTTCCCAGTCAAAATATTTGGATCTCAGCAATAAAACAACCGTGTTTTGAAAATATTCATACAGTCTGACAACAATATTATTCTGCATCAACATCTCTTTTATAAAAACAGTCACACCTCCACTGTATCGACCTAGCTGCTTTATTTTATCCCTGACTGAATTAAGTGATCGAAAACCAGACATAAATGTTGAGAATTCATTTTGAGCTCACACGAATGATCCACAAAAACACACAATTTCAAATTTGCAGCTCAAACGCTTCACCTGTGAAAATTCATTGTCATGTTTATGTAGACCGCCGATATTCCATGTCAAGATGTCAAACGTAGGGCTGTGGCCGCACCTTCAGTCCCCAGTTTGTTTACTCTCTCCGTGTGTTTATCCTTGTCCTTGACCTTGCTTGTCAGTTTCAGTTCCGGGTCCAAACAAATCGGCCCATGTGGGTATGTTTATGTTGAGTGATGAGTGTTCTACGTGTGATACTGTTTCTCTTGCAATACTTTTGGAGTCTCTATCATGCACAAACACTTGGCCTTGCACAATCAACTTGTTTTGACACATCTTCGGGTTGTGTCCTGCATCTCGGGCCCTGACAAACCAGGGGGAGAGCGCCCATCTGCCCTCTCATATCTTCAGGGGGAAGTCTTCAGTGACACGCTTCTGTTGTGATCCTTGTGTTCTATCAGCATGTGAAGCCTTGTAGATATCACTCTTGTCCTTAGATGTAAGAAATTTAACGATGATTGGGGAGCCTGCCTTCTTTGGATTGAGTCGGTGAGCCCTCATAATGACAACTGATTCTGTTTTGCATTTTCAAGTCTTGAAACAAAAACTCACGAACTTTCCCCTCCGATGTCTCCCAGGTCTCGCCTTTCTCACCTGGTATACCATGAAAGATGAGATTTTCTCTTCGGCTTCTGGATTCAACATCTTGGATCTTTTCTTCCATTGCTGATAGTTTTATTTTTAACTCTTTGTTTTCATTTTGCAGTTGTAGTAGCTTGTTGTTGAAATTTGATGCCATTTTATCAACTTTATTGTTGAGGGTTTCAAAGTTCTTGTTCAGTGATTTAATATCAGTTTTCATTTCGAACAGTAATTTCAAAATATCAGTATCCGTATTCTGCTTTTCACTTACATTTATGCCGAGTGCACCCGACTCATCAATAGCTAGAGTCTGCTGTCATGTGGTAGGTCCCGGGTTGGTCTCCACAACACCACAGGTGACAAGTAGAGCAGTTATCAGGCACATCAAATGCAATCCCAGAAAAAAAATAACACTTCGAAAGTTTTATTCCATGTATATTTCGGCTCTTGCTTCTGTCAGGTTGACAAAACGTACCTATTTTGGCTCTATATTGAACCAAAGAAATTCCCATTTTTAGAGCTCGTGATTAACGCGTCTCCATAGTAGCTCACGACTTCTGGACAGCAGTCAGGTCAGCAGTCTTACCCATGATTGCGGTTTTGAGTAATGAACCAGGCTGGGAGTTTTTAAAAGCCTCAGGAATCTTTTGCAGATGTTTAGAGTTAATTGGTTGATTCAGATGATTAGGTTAATAGCTTGTTTAGAGTACCTTTTCATGATATGCTAATTTTTTGAGATAGGAATTTTGGGTTTTCATGAGGTGTCTGCCAAAATCATCTGTATTAAAACAATAAAAGACCTGAAATATTTCAGTTGGTGTGCAATGAATCTAAAATATATGAAAGTTTAATTTTTATCAGTACATTACAGAAAATAATTAACTTTATCACAATATGCTAATTTTTGAGAAGGACTAGTAGATCGACTGGTAAATTGAGAGCTTTTCCTTGCAACTCAGCTCTTTCTTCACCACAACAGACTCCATTTAACAGCAGAGGCTGCAGCGATCCATCTGTCAATCTCTCTCTCCATCCTTCCCTCACTCGTGAACAAGACCCCAAGATACTTAAACTCCCTCACTTCACTTGGGACAGGACCTTATTCTCGACCCATAGGGTGTATTCCACCCTTGTCCGACTGAGAACCATGGCCTTAGATTTGGAGGTGCTGATTCTCATCCCGGCAGCTTCGCACTCAACTGCGAATTGCTCCAATGAGAGCTGGAGGTCCCGGCTTGATGAAGCCAAAAGGATAACATCATCCACAAAAAGCAGAGACGAGATCCGATAGCCACCAAACCAAAACCCTTCAACGCCTTCAGAATGCCTAGAAATTCTCTCCAGAGAAATTATGAACGGAATTGGTGACAAAGGACAGCCTTGGTGGACTCCAACCTTCAACGGAAACAAATTCGACCTATTGTTACCAATACGGACCAAATTCTGGCTCCGATGATACAGTGATTGAATGGTCCGTAATAACGTGTCCGGAATGCCATTCCCGGAGCACGCCCCACAAAATAGTCCGACCTTCTCCAAATCCACAAAACACATATGGGCAGATTGGGCAAACTCCCATGCCCCTTCCAAGATCCTGTGGAGCATATAGAGTTGGTCAAGAGTGCTATGGCCAGAACGAAAACCACATTGTTCCTCCTGGATCCGAGGTTCAACTATCAGTCAGATCCTCTGCTCTAGTACCCCTGCATAGACTTTCCTAGGGAGGCTGAGGAGTGTGATTACCCAATAATTGGAACACACCCTCCGGTCCCCCGTTTTAAAAAGGGGAACTGTGGAGAACTGCTTCCCCCTTCTGAGGAGTCAGATGGTTGTCCAGAACCTTTTTGAGGCCAACTGATAATCACTCCTCAGGCCCTCACCGAACTCCTCCCACACTCGAGATTTTGCATCTGTGACAGCCTCGGCTGCAACACCGGGCTCGGGGTTACTGCCACGACAAGCACTGATGTTTTAAAAAGGGGGACTACCACCCGGTTTGCCAATCCAGAGGTACTGCCCCCATGACCATGTGATTTTGCAGAGACGTGTCAACCAAGACAGTCCTACATCATCCAGAACCCTGAGATATTCATGACGGATCTCATCCAACACTGGAGCCTGACCACAGAGGAGCTTTTTGACTACCTCAGTGACCTCCACTCCAGTGATGGGCAGACCCCCGCCCAAACCCCCAGGGTCTTCCTGCTCTATGGAGGGCATGTTGGTGGGATTGAGGAGGAAAGTATTCTCTCCGCCTCTCGGCAACATCTCCGGTCGAGGTGAGCAGCTCCCCACCTCCACTGTAAACAGTGTTTGTGGAGAACTGCTTCCCCCTCCTGAGGTGTCAGATTGTTGTCCAGAACCTTTTTGAGACCAACTGATAATCACTCCTCAGGCCCTCACCAAACTCCTCCCACACCGGAGATTTTGCATCTGTGACAGCCTCGGCTGCAACACGTTTGGCCTTCCAGTACCTGTCTGCTGCCTTAGGAGTTCCACGGGTTAATAAAACCCGATAGGCCTACTTTTTCAGCTGGATGGCCCCCTTCACCACAGGTGTCCACCACCGGGCTCGGGGTTACTGCCCCGACAAGCACTGATGACCTTCCGGCCACAGCTATGAGATACTGTCTCAGCAATGGAGGCACGAAACATGGCCCATTCAGATTCCATGTCACCTGCCTCCTCTGGGATGTGGTTGTAGCTCTGCCAGAGGTGGGAGTTAAAGGCTTCTCGGACAGGGAACTCCTGTTTGACTCCGCCAAGCATTCCCAGCAGACCCTGATTACACGCTTGGGCCTGCCAGGTTTGGAAGGCAGCCTCCCCCACCATCTAAGCCAACTCACCACCAGGTGGTGATCAGTAGACAGCTCAGCTCCTCTCTTCAACCGATTGTCCAGAACATGAGTACAAAGTCAATCATTGAACTGTGACCTAAGGTGTCTTGGTGCCAAGTGCACTTATGTGCACACTTATGTTTGAACATGGTGTTCTGATAGACAAACTGTGACGAGCACAGAAGTCCAACAATGAAACACCATTTGGGTTCAGACTGGAGAGGCCTTACCTACAGAGCACAAACATTAGAATACTGTAAGTGCATCCAGTGCTTTTATTAGCATATTGTGAAGCCTTAATTATTAATATACGCATATTAAATTAAAAGGCGGGATTATAAGTGAAGCATCATCCGTGCATGCGCAGAACAAAATTATGTTACTACTCCTAGTTACTCCTCATCAGACCCGTGACCCCGTGAGCAGTCGAACTGCCATCATCGCGATGTTTTTCACATGTTTGTCACATGCTTTTCTATTTCACGCGAAAATAACATAGAGAATATTCAGAAATATATGATTTTATTCTTTAATTTTCATGTATTAAATTATTCTCTTTCCAGGTGCAGATACAATTTTCAAAAAAAGGACACAGTATGAACAGTATGCTTCTCATCAGAGATTTCTATCTCTCAGAAGGAGAAGAACAAAAAAAAAAAGCAGCTTCACGGTTGAAGTGGCAGTCACTAATTAGTGTCTCAGGTATGTGGAAATGAAAGTGAAACCGGTGACCCAGACACAGATGGGATGCCTCGTTCATGCCTTCATTAATGAACAAATTTGCTGATTTTGTTGGTGACGATGCAAAGATGGCCAAAGCGCCAGATTTCACAAAGTTGAGGGTCCAATTGGACAAATATTTTCGTCTCAAGAATTGTGAAGGCTTAGTTCTGCTGAAAGTCTTCTTCTTTTACTTTCGGCTGCTCCCTTCAGGGTCCGCCACAGCAAATCATCCACCTTCATCTCACCCTGTCCTCTTCATCTTCTTTTCTGACTCCAACGACTTTCATGTCTTCCTTCAGCACATCCATAAATCTCTTCTTTGGTCTTCCTCGAGGCCTTCTGCCTGGTAGTTCCAAGCTCAGCATCCTACAGCCAATATACTCACTATCCCTCCTCTGTACATGTCCAAACCATCTCAATCTAGCCTCTCTGACTTTGTCTCCAAACATCTTACATGGGCTGTCCCTCTGATGTACTCATTTCTGATCCTATCCATCCTCGTTACTCCCAGAGAGAACCTCAACATTTTCATCTCTGCTACCTCCAGCTCTGCCTCCTGCCTTTTCCTCAGCACCACTGTTTCTAAGCCATACAACATCGCTGGCCTCACCACCGTCTTGTACACGTTTCCCTTCATTCTTGCTGACACTCTCCTATCGCACATCACACCGGACACTTTTGTCCACCTATTCAAGCCTGACTGCACATGATTCTTCACCTCTTTTCCACAATCTCCATTGCTCTGGATTGTTGAGCCTAAGTACTTAAAATCCTCCACCTTCGTTATCTCTGCTCCCTGTAACATCACCGTTCCTCCTGGGTCCTTCTCATTCACACAGATGTATTCTGATTTTCTGAGGCTAACCTTCATTCCTCTCCTTTCCAGGGCATACCTCCACCTCTCTAGATTTTCCGGCACTTGTTCTCTGCTCTCACTACAGATCACAATGCCATCTGCAAACATCATAGTCCATGGAGATTCTTGTCTCATCTCGTCTGTCAGCCTGTCCATCACCATAGCAAACAAGAAGGGACTGAGAGCTGACCCCTGATGCAGTCCCACCTCCACCTTGAACTCTTCTGTCACACCGACAGCACACCTCACCACTGTCTTACATCTCTCATACATGTCCTGCACCACTCTAACATACTTCTCTGCCACTCCAGACTTCCTCATACAATACCACAGTTCTTCTCTTGGCACCCTGTCATATGCTTTTTCCAGATCCACAAAGGCACAATGTAGCTCCCTCTGACCTTCTCTGTACTTCTCTATTAACATCCTCAAAGCAAACATTGCATCTGTGGTGCTCTTTCTTGGCATGAAACCAAACTGTTGTTCACAAATGCTGACCTCTGCCCTAAGTCTAGCTTGCACTATTCTTTCCCATTAGTTCATCGTATGGCTCATCAACTTTATCCCTCTGCAGATGCCGCAACTCTGCATGTCTCCCTTGTTCTTAAAAATGGGCACCAGCACACTTCTCCTCCACTCCTCCGGCATCTGCTCACTCTCTAGGACCTTGTTGAATGTTGTTGTCAGAAAATCTACTGCTATCTCTCCTAGACACTTCCATACCTCCACAGGTATGTCATCAGGACCAACTGCCTTTCCATTCTTCATCCTCTTCAATGCCCTTCTCACTTCACCCTTACTGATCTTTGCTACATCCTGCTCCTCAATGGTCACCTCTTCTACTCTTTTTTCTCTCTTCTTCTTTTCCTTTTGGCTTTTCCCTTCAGGGGTCACCACAGCGAATCATCTGCCTCCATCTCACCCTATCCTTTGCATCTTCTTCTCTTACACCAATGACCTTCATGTCCTCCTTCACCACATCCATGAATCATCTCTTTGGTCTTACTCTAGGCCTTTTGCCTGGTAGTTCCAGCCTCAGCATCCTATTACCAATCTACTCACTATCCCTCCTCTGTACATGTCCAAACCATCTCAATCTAGCCTCTCTGACTTTGTCTCCAAAACGTCTTACATGTGCAGTCCCTCTGAGGTGCTCATTCCTAATCCTATCCATCCTCGTTACTCCCAAAGAGAACCTCAACATTTTCATCTCTGTTACCTCCAGCTCTGCCTCCTGTCTTTTCCCCAGGGCCACTGTTTCTAGCCCATACAACATCGTTGGACTCAACACCGTCTTGGACACTTTTCCTTTCATTCTTGCCGATACCCTCCTATCACACATCACACCGGACACTTTTCTCCAACCTGCCTGCACATGCTTCTTGACCTCTTTTCCACACTCTCCATTGCTCTGGCTTGTTGAGCCTAAGTACTTAAAATCCTCCACCTTTCTTATCTCTGCTCCCTGTAATCTCACCGTTCCTCTTGGGTCCTTGTCATTCATGCACATGTACTCTGTCTTACTCAGCCGTACTCTCGTACTCTGTCATGTCCTCAACAGTCACCTCTTCTACTCTTTTTTTTCTCTCATTTTCCTCATTCATCAGCTCTTCAAAGTACTCTTTCCATCTTCCCAGCACACTTCTGTCATCAGTCAATACATTTCCCTCTCTGTCCTTTATCAATCTAACTTGCTGCACGTCCTTCCCATCTCTATTTCTCTGCTGTGCTAACCTGTATAAATCATTTTCTCCCTCTTTACTTTCCAACCGAGCATACAAGTCATCAAACGTGCTCTGTTTGGCCTTTGACACTGCTACCTTTGCCTTACGCTGTGTCTCCCTGTACTCCTGTTTACTCTCTTCGGTTTTCTCAATGTCCCACTTCTTCTTAGCTAACCTCTTTCTTTGTACACACTCCTGCACTTCCTCATTCCACCACCAAGTCTCCTTATCTACTTTCCTTCCAGATGACACACCAAGTATTCTCCTACCTGTCTCCCTGATCACATTAGCTGTAGTTGTCCAGTCATCTGGAAGCACTTCCTGACCCCCCAAAGCCTGATTCCACTACTCCTTGAAGACAACCCGACACTCTTCCTTTTTCAACTTCCATCACTTTGTCTTCTGCTCTGCCTTTGCCTTCTTCACCTTCCTCACCATCAGCATCATCCTGCACACCACCATCCTATGCTGTTTGGCAACACTCTCACCCGCTACTACTTTGCAGTCACTGACTTCCTTTAAATTACATCGCCTGCACAAGATGTAGTCTACCTGTGTGCTCCTACCTCCACTTTTATAAGTCACCCTATGCTCCTCTCTCTTCTGGAAGAAAGTATTCACCACAGCCATTTCCATCCTTTTTGCAAAATCTACCATCTGTCCTTCTGCGTTCCTATCCTGGATAACAAACCTACCCAACACTTCTTCGTCCCCTCTGTTTCCTGCACCAACATGTCCATTGAAGTCTGCACCAATGGCCACTCTTTCACCTCTGGGGGTACTCTGCATCACTTCATCTAACTCCCTCCAGAATCTCTCCTTCTCTTCTCGCTCACATCCTGTCTGTGGGGCATAAGCACTAACAACCTTGACCATCACGCCTTCAATTTCTAACTTAAGACTCATCACTCTGTCTGACACTCTTTTCACTTCTAGAACATTCCTGACAAACTCCTCCTTCAAGATGACTCCGACTCCATTTCTCTTCCCATCCACACCATGATAAAACAGCTTAAACCCTGTTCTTAAGCTTTTAGCTTTGCTACCTTTCCACCTGGTCTCCTGAACACACAGTATGTCCACCTTCCTCCTCTGCATCATGTCAGCCAGCTCTCTGCCTTTTCTTTGCATAGTTCCAACATTCAAAGTCCCCACTCTCAGTCCTAGACTCATGCCTTTCCTCTTCTCTCTCTGCCTACGGACACGCCTCCCACCTCTTCTTCTTCGACGTCTTCGATCAACAGTAGTCCAATTTCCATCAGCACCCTGTTGATTGACAGCACTGATGGTGGTCGTTGTTAACCCGGGCCTCAACCGATCCGGTATGGGGGTAATACTTCTGATTTGCATCATAAACGTTTGGCATTGGTTTTACATCGGATGCCCTTCCTGACACAACCCTCTGCATTTCTCTGGGCTTGGGACCGGCATAAGCAGGAGAGACACTGGTTAGTGCCCCCCCCCCCACCTCATGGCTGCATTTTAGTTCTGCTGAAAGTAAATTAAGAAATCTGGCACGGGGCGAAAAGCAACCAGCAAAACAAGAGACATAAAAAAATGCAACATGGGCAGGGCATACTGGTTGAATCCATGATCCCCATCATTCAAGTTACCGACATGCTGATGACAAGCATAACACAGTGTTGGTGGTATGGTGGTGAGCATAGTTGCTTTCCAAGCAGTTGACTCGGGTTCGTTTCCCGGCCAACGGACCAGGGCTCAGACTGCTGACAGGTGCACAAGCAGACAGGAACATTTCTGGAACAGGAACTTTTCATTTCACATGAAAAGGTGCGATGCATTTAAGCGGTACTATACTTGACTAGGCCATATAAGAGCCTTTGTATTTCTGGTATGATCACCACCACGAAGTATTTGTTTGGCGCTGAGTCGCATAATAGAATAAAGGAGATTCTAAACAGATGGGAAAGAAAGTTTTGTGTCCGACAGACCAAGATATCATCAGAACTAGCCACAGATTCATCCATATAACTACAGTGGCTCTGGAAGTTATCGCCAACAAAAACAGAAGGCCAGAGGGACGAAGGATTCCACAAGTAAAGGCAGAATTGCCAAAAAAGCTAACAATGTGTGGCACATCCTGAGGAGGTTTTGTGATAAACACTCCTGAAAACTTTTATGCTGGCAAAGTGCAACATTTTGCAAGTAAATGTGCTGACATGTCATCGGATCCTTGGATGTTATCTAATATTGAGGAAGTAGACATAGATATCACTCTAACACCATCCCAGCAGACTAAACCTGATGCTTTTAAGTTTACTGAGAATGAGCTCATGCTCATTACAGAGACCTTTCCCACATTTATGACAAAGGTATCATAGAGGCATGTGAACATGTAGATGGGGAATTTATATCAAATATATTTTCTCGCATCAGGAAAATGGTTCCTTGAGAATCAGTTTGAACCTCAAAACATTGAACGATGGCACTGAAACCTGACAATTTAAAATGGATATTTTCAGATCTGCCATTTTCTGGTGGAAAAATGGATGGTTATTTTGCCTCTGTAGATTTAAAGGACGCCTACTTTAGTATTCCAGTAAGGCAGGAATAAAGTAAATATTTGAGATTTGTCCGGAATGAACCTTTATTCCAGTTTACTTGTTTTCCAAATGGGCTTGCGTCTGCACCTAAAATCTTTACTGAGTTGGTGAAACCAGTTTCATTGCTTAGAAGTCGGAAGTTTCCAAACACCTCCTACATTGACAACTCTCTTTTGATTGGTTTGACAGAACAACACTACAGAAAATGTGGCAACCACAGTGAAGCATCTTGACAGTTAGATTTACTGTACATCCTGATAAGTTCTGTTCCTACCAACTAAAGACATTATGTACCTTGGAGGATTTGTTATCAACAGTGACTGTTACATTGAAGGAACAAATTTGTTCAAAAATGGTTGGAATTACTACATGGTGAACGAGTCACCATCAGAAAATTTGGCGGTTGTTTTTGGCCAATTAATGTGGCTGCACAAGGAATGAAACATGCTGTTCTCTACAAATGAATTGAACTTCTCAAAACTCATTGCTTGAAATTAGCAAAAGGGGAATTTTGACTCTACAGTGTTGCTAGATTTAGATTGTGTGAATGATTTGACCTGGTGCATAAACAATACAGGCAATTGCCCCAAACCACTTCATGTTCCTCAGCCAGACGTGGTAGTGAAGACTGATGCATCAAAAACTGGTTGGTGAGGAGTGAAAGACTGGGATCAAACTAGTACTAGTGGTTTATGCTCTGCTGAAGAAAGTGAACTTCAGATCAATATTTTGGAACTAAAGGCAGCCTACTTCTGTGTACAAACTTTCCTTTCATCCCAGACAAGATATTCATATCAGGCTAATGTTAGATAATACAACAGCGGTGTCATATCTTAACAATATGGTGGGATGAAGGTTGGATGCCACAAGGGAACTGTGGCTATGGGCCACTGACAGGAATAATTGGTTGGCAGTTGCTCATTTACCTGGGGTGCATAATTATGAAGCAGATGAGTGTTCAAGGAAGTTCCCAGATGACAAAGAATGGCACTTAAATGAACAGGCATTTACACAAATGTGTGATGCGTTTGGGAAGCTGGTTCGGAAAAATTTGCTTCCAGATTAAATACACAATTGAACAAATACTTATCTTGGTACCCTGACCCGAGGCAGAAGTTGTTGATGCTTTTACTGTGTTTTGGGGAAAATTCCCTTTTAGTGTGATTGGCAGAGTTCTGCACAAAATAATTAACAAAGAGGCAGAAGTGCTCATGGTAGCACCGATATGGACAACTTAATTTTTGGTTTATGAAGCTACTGGAATTGTCAATAGACTGTCCAAGATTTCTGCAAAAATCTCAATTCCTGTTACAGCTCTTCAATCGGCCACAGTTTCAACATCCACTCTACAAGAAACTCTCACTAGCAGCATCCAGGCTATCAGAGAAGGCTTGGAAAGTCAGGGCTTTTCACCAGTTACAAACATTACCCTGCACTCATGGGGACATGCGACACACCAGCAATATGGGGCATATTATCCAAAGTAGTTGTGTTTTTGCATTGCAAGGGGTGTTGATCCCTTTTCACCACCTTTGGGTGAGGCTTTGCTTTTATGGTCAGTGTTATATGACTCTGGGGTTGGATACTCTGCAATTAATATAGCTAGATCAACTTTATCTCATTCACCTAGATATAATGTCACTTGGAAGGTACAGCATGTGTTGTTGTATTTGAGAGATCAATTGACAGGATTGCCACTTCAGTTGTCCAGTTGCTTACCCGGTTTTTATCAGGGCAAAGATTTCAGGCCCTCCATCTTATTGACATTAGAAATGTAGATTGTTCTGATGGTGTAAAAAATTTTGAATTGGGGATCTCCACAGACAGACTCGAACTGGGTTTCACCAAGGTGAACTCTCTCTCCAGAGCTATACGCCTGATTACAGACTGTGCATTGTCAGTGTGATGAAGCAAAATCTGGATATGACTCGTGACCTCAGGAGATGAGACAGTTTTGTTCATAAGCATTACTAGGACTCACAAGAGTGAGCAAAGACACTATAAGTAGATGGATGAAGCTTGTTCCCAAAAGTGCAGTTATTGATATGTCAATATCCAAACCACACTGTGTAAGATCAGCCTCTACTAGTGCAGCATTAGCTTTCCAAACGGTTCTGCGGACGTCAGGTCGGAGCATGAATGCATGTTCAGACAGTTTGATAACAAACCAGTTTCTTATGACAGTAGTTTCAGTAGTGCTATTTAAAATTTTTTGGTCGTCTCGCCAAAAGCTTTGCTTGTTTTCCTGAATTATCAGGAATGTTTACTTATGTGACCGAGTTAACTTGTGCACTTTCACAAAATAAATGTGACATATTGAACTAAGATTGGGCTTGATGAAATTGATGGAAATATGATTTCACTCTAAATATCTCACGTAGTCCCGATAGGACAGAATAGGTAGGTGGAATTACACAATTAAATGAGACTTACCTGGAAGGTGATATTTGATTGTAATTCCACCAACCTATGAAGTACTGAGGGATTACGTGCCCACCCTTCCCACCCTGGCTGGGACATATGAAATCATATTTCCACACTCTAAAACCTGATATTTCTGCGCATGCGCATCTCACGTAATCCCTCAGTACTTCATAGGTTGGTGGAATTACAATCAAATGTCACCTTACAGGTAAGTCTCATTTAATTGTGTAATTAAAGATAAAGTGACAGAGATCAAATCGCACAGAGGGTAAGAGTTGTCTCTCTATCTCTCTCTCTCTCTCTCTCTCTCTCTGTCTCTCTGTGCAGGATGAGTTAAAGTCCCTGTCTCTCTCTCACTTGTCATTTTCTGTATTTCTTAGATTTAGGGAATAATTTCAGTTGATATCTGTGTTAATTGCAGACATTTTATAAAAGTAAAATCCGAGTTTACAAGAAATTGTTCAGGTTCTGAGATGTAAGATCCAAAATCATCTCTTTAATTCTTTATTTATATTGAACAAGATCAACGAAAATAACTCCTTTCTCTGTCTGAAATCAGAATTAGCGTTCGAATTCTTCACCAACTCTCACTGCTCCACACATCTACTCTCTCTCTCTCTCTCTCTCTCTCTCTCTCTCTCTCTCTCTCTCTCTCTCTCTCTCTCTCTCTCTCACACTCTCTCTCAGGGAACATGAAATGTTTCAGGTGTGGCATGGAGGGCCATCTTATCCGCTTGTGCCTGGAGGGGGATGAAGCAAAGTGGTCGGCTGCCGCCTCCCGTGCTCCAACGGAGCAGGGAGCG
Organism: Plotosus lineatus; assembly: GCA_024760905.1. Lineage (NCBI taxonomy): Eukaryota > Metazoa > Chordata > Actinopteri > Siluriformes > Plotosidae > Plotosus > Plotosus lineatus. Next base: position 82,352 of record CM045749.1, read on the forward strand.
GGACCAGCCGCGGTGGCCGCTCCCGGGCCCATGACGATGGCCGCGCCCAAGCCCACGGCTTTGGAGGTGCCAGAGCCCGCTGCAGCAGTCGTGCTGGGGAAACCGAAAACCAAACTGTTGGAAAGCCCTTCCAAATTGCACAAGACAATAACAACCGTATTGGAGACTAGGAAAATGGTTTCTCACAGCCCGGAGACACAGACACAGGTGTGCAGGCCAGCACAGACACCACGGTGGCTGCACAGGTAAATAACTCACAGGTAAAGGGTAATGGGTGTGCAGAAGACTCACATGGTGATGAGCAGATGGAGTTGGGAACACAGAAGGAAAGCATGGGGCAGATAGCAGAGTCAGTTCTGGAGGAATTGGGTGAGGAGGATGAAGAATTAATAGTTGACAAGTTAAAAACAGTAGCTAAGAGAAAGTTCACAAACACACAAAAAAAAAAATCTCAAAGGCGGAAGCCTGCCTGTCCCAGGGCTTGTCTGAGAGCAAGGATGAGAATACAGACAAAATGGACACAGACACGGCATACACTGTGGAAAAAAATACAAAAATTCCTACATGACAATTAAGGGGTTAGAATTAAAGCCGAAAACTTTTTTCCGGACCTCAGACTATATATCGACTCTGTTCCTCTCCATTTAAGAAAGCGAGGCGAGCCCGGATATCCAGGTTTCACCGAACAAGAGATTTATAGATTGAGGAAACTGTTTTCAAAGTGTAAAAAACAACTCGCTGAGGAGGAAAACTAATGTTCTTTCTTTCATCTGTTTTTTACTCAACCTGCTTTTTACCTCTCACTGTTCAGTCTCTCCCCTCTTTTATTTTCAACATGGAGACTTTTAAAATCGCCACGCTCAATATAAACGGAGCGAGACTGTATTTAAAAAGAGCCGTAATTTTTAGTTTGATTTATGTAAAAAAAACTAAATGTTGTTTTTATTCAGGAGACACACAGCACCATGGACAATGAAGGTGACTGGAGGAGGGAATGGAACGAACAGGTGTTATTTAACCACAAAAGTGTCAATAGTGGGGGGAGTTGGAATTTTATTCTCCCGAGATTTTAACCCGGTTTCTGTACACACTAAAGATGTGATGGCGAGCTATATTTTAAAAATTATAGCAGAGCTGGAAAAAATCAAGGTTTTGTTTTTAAATGTTTACGCTCCAACCGCAGGCACAGAGTTGTTATTAAGCTCCTGTTTTTAAGCGCCTTGGATGATGTGATCCAGAGGTACGGTCGGGATGAGTACCTGATTATCGGGGGGGGGGGGGGGGGGGTTAACTGTACTGAAAATCATCTTTTAGATCGGAACCACCCCAGACCACACACTGCCTCACAAAGAACGTTAAGAAAACTTGTCGAGACACAAGAACTTTTAGATGTCTGGACAAATTTTTATGGCAAAAGCCAACAGTACACCCAGCTCCACTCAAGGGATGGACTACTGTTCATGGCCAGGCTGGACAGGTTTTATTGTTTTAAATAACATTTTAATGTTTTTAAGAACTGCTCGATTGTGCCGGTGGGATTCTCAGACCATTGTTTGGTCGAGTGCTGTGTTTTAATCAATAACATCAGATGTAGAAGTGCGTACTGGCACTTCAACACAGCACTCCTATCTGACCATGGTTTTAGGAAAGCTTTTACTGCTTTTTGGAAAAAACAAAATTGACAAACAAAGTCCGGTTTTATTTCTTTGCAGCAGTGGTGGGACATCGGGGAAAAACAAAATTAAATCTCTGTGCCTGCTGTACACTCGCAATGTATCCAGGAACCAGAAATGAAACCAGACTCCAGGAGAGAGAAATAGTGGAGCTGCAAACTCTGGCAGACTCCCCAGGAGAAAGAAGACATATTGAAGTCTTCAAAGCCAAAAAGTGTATGTTAGCTGACTTGCTAGGCATGCCCACCAAGGGCGTCGTGGTACACAGTCGGTTTTAAAATGTTGCTCTTATGGATGCTCCCTCTCACTTTTTCTTTGGACTGGAAAGGAAAAATGGAGGCTGATACACAGCCTGCGCTCCAGGGATGGATGGCTGCTCCAGGAAACTGCAGAAGTTCACAGGTATGCAGCAGGTTTCTATGATGAATATTCTGAGAAACCGAAATTGTTGGATACTTTCCTCACTGCTCTGCCAAAGGTGTCAGCAGATTCCAATAGGCATCTGGAGGCTGACATTTCCCTGCAGGAACTGTTGGTGGCGCTGCAGATCCTCAAATCAGGGGATAGTCCCGGGTATATATGGCCTTCCAGCGGATTTCTATAAAGCCTTTTGGGCGGTCATCGGTAAGGACCTGCTGGATGTTCTCAGGGACAGCCCGCTGAAAGGTCAGTTGCCCCTGAATTGCAGGAGAGCAGTCCTCACCCTCCTGCTAAAGAGAGGAGCCCTACAAAATCTGGAAAACTGGTGACCAGTGTCCCTCCTCTGTACCGACTACAAACTCCTTTCCAAAGTCCAAGGGAACAGGTTGAGGAATGTGATGGAGCAGTCATTCATGTAGGCCAGACCCACTGTGTACCAGGCAGGCTGATAACAAGCAATGTCTTTTTAATTTGGGACGTTTTGGAACTCTCCAATTCATTGGGAATGAAACTTGGCCTCACTTCTCTGGATCAGAAAAGGGCATTTGATCAGGTT
>CM045749.1:90000-105000 GCA_024760905.1 Plotosus lineatus
GAGGGCAGGTACACTCTGAACAGTTTGCTAGTCCATTGCAGGACAAACAAAACCACATAACCATTCCTATTCACAATAAGGGGCAGTGTGGAGCAGCTGATCAGCCGACTGTGCATGTGTCTGCACTGTCAGAAACTGGAATACGCAAAGGAAACCACAAACGCCCTCGCCAAGCCCTGAACCTGAACCCAGGACCTTCTTAATGTTCCTGTTTCATGTTTGTTTTAGATAGTAAACTCTGTATGATAACAGTGTTGGTTTAATGGATTTATTTTTGTTTTGTTTTTTACTGCAGAAGTTGAGACTTGACCTGATTCGACACTTCGACTCTCAGCTGAACGAGTTTGTGGAGTCTGTGCTGGATGAATCTCTCAGTCCGGGCTCTTCTGTTATGGTCTGTGCTGGCTGGCGGAACTAACTCTTCCTTGATCATTGCAGGCACTGGCGAGGGGTGTGGCGGTTGCCGGTAGGCGAGTCCAAGCTGAGCGCACCTGGTCCCAATCTGCAATCAGCAAAGCAGCCAGCTATAAATGGGCGTGGTGCACTTCCCTCCGATGTCAGAAAAGATTGTTTCAACTGTGATTCTGCTCCTCGGCTTTCTCTTTGACCCCTGGTTCTTGCTTCGTGCTCGACCAGTTTTCTCGACTTAGTATTCCAGTGATTGACAGTTCCTAGTGTTAAATAAATCGTTTGAAGCTTCTTTTGGTCTCCTGCATCCATGGGTCCTACGCATACATCCCAGGTTTAACAGAATCTTCTGACCGGAAACATCGACCCAGCGGAGACCACGCAGCTACAGCAGAAACTATCCGACCAGGGCACCATGCTGGGACGACACGACTCCACCCTGCATCAGATGATGGACAATCTCCAGCGCATAACTACCAGCTTGGTGCAGCTTGGCGGAAGGATGGACGCCGTCGCCACTCACCTCGCTGCCGCAACCCCGCCCCCTCACCCTTCACTTTCAACTTCGGCAGTAGCGCCAGCACCAGTGATACTCCCCGTGCACCGAGAACCACTCATCCCCACGCCAGCCAGGTATTCGGGCACGATCGGCTGCTGCGCACAATTCCTTCACCAGTGCTCGCTCGTCTTCAGCCAGCAGCCGCTCACATACCCCATAGATCAAGCAAAAACTGCCTTCATCATAAGCTTACTCATGGAGCAAGCCTCGTCCTGGGTGCTGGCGTTCACTACCCATAACCCGGAATTATGCTCCCAGGTAGAACAGTTCATGCAAGAAATGAAGAAGGTGTTTGATCGTCCGGCGAAAGGGGAGGAGGCGAGCTCCCAGCTCCTACATATCTGGCAAGGCTTACAGTCGGTGGCAGAGTACGCCATCCAATTCCGGATTCTCTCCATCGAAAGTGGCTGGAACGACCCTGCACTTCAGGGGGCCTTCCTGCGGGGGCTCAATGAACGGCTGAAAGACGAGCTCGCGACTACGGTGGAGGAGTTAATCACCTTGTCCATCAGACTGGACAAACAGCTGAGAGAGAGGGATAGATGGGTGAAGACTCTACCACGGAGACCATCCCCCCCCCTCCTGTATATTCGGAGCAGCCCAATGGGAGGTAGAATGACTAGTTTGGGACGCCCATCAGAGGGAACCGGAGCCCGTCAGGTGCCTCCAAGGTCGACTATATTTTTTCCCCGCAGGCCAGAACGCCAGCACTCCAGTGGGTTCACTCCTCAAAGCTATCCTGCCACCCCTGAGTCCACCAAACTCTCTTCCTGCTTCAACAACGCTTCTGGTGGCCAACGATGGCAGCTGACACCAGGGAGTTTGTGGGAGCTTGCACCACCTGTGCCTGGAGCAAGTCCTCCCATCGTGCACCCACGGGCCTCCTCCAACCCTTACCCGTTCCCCATCGCCCCTGGTCGCACATTGCGGTGGATTTCGTCACTGGGTTACCCCCGTCCGAGGGCAACACTGTTATCCTGACAGTAGTGGACCGGTTCTCCAAGGTGGTCCTTTTTGTTGCCTTACCCAAACTCCCCTCTGCAATGGAAACAGCAGGTCTCCTAATCCAACACGTCTTTTGCCTCCATGGCATCCCCCAGGACATTGTTTCAGATCGGGGCCCCCAGTTTGCATCCAGAGTTTGGAAGCCGTTCTGCGACACCTTGGGAGTCTCCTGCAGCTTGACCTCTGGTTACCACCCCAAGTTGAACGGGCAGGCGGAACGTGTAAATTAAAGCCTCGGATCCTCCCTGCGCTGCGTCGCCTCCCAGCCTCCTGGGCCACACACCTCCCATGGGTCGAATATGCACACAATTCGCTGATCTGCACTGCCACCAGGATGTCCCCCTTCATGGTGATTAATGGGTTCCAGCCCCCCTCTGTTTCCCAGCCAGGAGGTCAAAGTAGCCGTCCTATCGGTCCAGGCACAGTTCCACAGAGCACTACACAGTCGGACAACAAGTATGGCTCCTCCCAGGACCTGCCCCTGCAAGTTGACTTCATAAAACTATCTCCCCGATTCATTGGGCCCTATGTAATTGAGAAAATTATAAACCCTAGTGCCGTCCGACTGAGACTCCCACCCTCACTCAAGGTACACCCAGTTTTTCATGTTTCTCTAATTAAGCCAGTGGTAGAAAGTCCCCTCCACCCCACCACCGACCCCACCCCCTCCACCCTGACTGATTGATGGACATCCCGCATACACAGACAACTGTATCCTTGATGTACGCAGGAGGGGTCAAGGGTTTCAGTATTTAGTGGACTGGGAGGGGTATGGTCCCAAAGAGAGTGGATTCCCCGCTCCCTAATCCTGGACCCGGACTTGTTAGACGAATTCTATCACCAGTTCCCAGACAAGCCTGGTCGAGCGTCAGATGGAGCCCCTTAAGGGGGGGGGTACTATTATGGTCTGTGCTGGCTGGTGGAACTAACTCTTCCTTAATCATTGCAGATGCTGGCGAGGGGCGTGGCGGTTGCCGGTCGGTGAGTCCGAGCTGAGCTCACCTGGTCCCAAGCTGTAATCAGCAAAGCAGCCAGCTATAAATGGGCGCAGCATGCTTCCCTCCGATGTCAGAAGATTGGTTTCCCCGTGACTCTGCTCCTCGGCTTTCTCTCTGACTCCTGGCTCTTGCTTCGTGCTCAACCAGTTTTCTCGACTTAGTATTCCAGTGATTAACAGTTCCTAGTGTTAAATAAATCATTTGAACCTTCTTTTGGTCTCTTGCATCTCTGGGTCCTATGCATACATCCCAAGTTTAACATCTTCATCACAGTCGGGTTCTGCTCGACCTCCTACAGACAGAGAGAGAACCAAACCTAGGCATTCCAATCAAACATCTATTAAATTGGGATTTAGTTCTCAAGCTGGTGTCCGATTCGGTTTCATCTCTAATTTCAAATGCCAACATTTACATTTTATTTCTTCTGATTATTCTGATTCTTATTGGTTGGAAGGTGGTATTAATCATTTCTTATTGATTAATGTATTATTATTTTATTTATTAATATTCTTATTCATTTTATCTCGTCCCATAATGGCAGGATTTTATACATTGTCCTGCTACAACCTGATTGGCTGAAGATTTAATTGGGTTTACAGTTTACTTATTTTGGATTGAATGACTGTTACAAACCATTTAAAAAAAAAAAGTTCAGCTTGAAAACGCACACAGTGTAACCATGACAACAGTCATTCATGGTTTAGGCTTGGCTGATGTAGTACTTTGACCTTCAGTAATTACTTACAAAAACATGAACATTTGCACAGACAGAGGACACCTGAGAGACATCAATCATGATGTAACCTTTGCATGAGCGTTAAACATGTATAGCACCTCCATGTGGTTTTGGTGAAAAATCTATGAACAGGTGCGTTGGAAGACAAATAATTCTCTCTCTTCACAGTCTGAGAGTAAAAAGTTTGTGGTCCATAGCTCTTTATTAGAGTAAGTAATATGTGAATGCAACTCAAATATCAGATCATCAGGAAATCATCATGAGACCTGACCAAATAAATAATCATTATTCATAATTCCGGGCCCTCCTGCGAATTGAGATAATCCGCGAGTTCTGTACCTGGAAGTCAAACCCCATGTATGACGTTACACATGCGCGAACGAGCAGCTTTAAGTAAAATACTGTGTATCTATTCCATGTGCTAATATGCTTCTTAAACACATTCTATAGACGGTCTTACTCATTAATACAGTATTAATGTAGTAAAATGTAGTAATGATTAAGAAAAACTTTTCAATTTTTACTGTTATATTTATTGATGCTAAAATATAAACATTATACAGCATACGCATAAAACGCCTTTCAGTTCTCTTTATAAACATACAGCACTGTAGTTTTCAAAAATGCCCACTAGAGGAACGTACTGTATTGCATTAGGCATGACACGACTGAATTCAGGTATTACCTGCATTAAGTCCGAGCAGCTCAGCCATGACCCCCCCAGCCGGAACCGGAGTACAAAACAGAGTTTTAGAGTGATAGAGTAAGAGGCATTACAAACCAAAGAAGCGGTGATGTTGATGTAAGTTAATCCTCTGGCACAGAGGTGAGCGTGCTTTTGTTTATTGGGAGTAAATGGGAATAGTGAATCCAGGTATGGTGCTCCCGAGCAGCTCAGCTATGCCCCTCAAGAAGTAAACAGTTAGTGAGAGGCACAGCTCCAAAATCAAAGTTCCCCAAAACACAGACCATAACAAAAAGGACATAAAAGAACAAGAAATGTAATAAATTGGATAAACAAAACAAAATGAGAAACATGCTACACCACAGCAAATAAAATATAACACACAAACATTTTAAACATTACCTTAGGTCATGTACTGGAATAATAATTTAAAAAGACTTTAATAGTGTAGTGTTTTACAACAGTTCAAACACTGTATTCCTGTTCAGCAATGACGTGACTTCAGAGGAAACTGTCATTTCTTCCGGAGAAAGTCTTATTTCGTCAGACGATACATCCAACCTCATTACCTTTTTCTGGTGCTCAAGGAGGCGTTTGAGTGACACCTTAGAACTTAACTGGTAATTAAAACACACTAAAAAAGGCTCATTGCCAACTTGTGTGCGAATGAGGAAAAAAGGGGCGCTACATCACCTCAACCAATCAGGAGGAAGGAGGACAACCAAAGAAAGGAGGAAAGCTGAATTTGAATCACGTGCGAGCTGCTCGGCAGTTCGTGAATACTCAAACTGCGAGTGCAAAACCATGAATAGTCAAGAGCCTACTGTAAATACAGTGGTACCTCACTTTACGAAATTAATCTGTTCCAGAGCCTTTTTCATAACCTTTTACATGTAAACCATGTGATTCGTTCCAAGGCTCCCAATACTACCCCCTAAACCCTTTAAAAATTATAAAAGCATACCTTTTAAGACCTCCTTCTGCTTCAATATTGTACCGATGGTAGACGGGTTTGGCCATATTCCTTTGTGATATCACTCGAGCCCGTTTCTTCTTCTCACTGCACTGAAATCACGCGCACATTTGTGTGTGCTTGCGCGTGTGTGTGTGTGTGTGTGTGTGTGTGTGTGTGTGTGTGTGTGTGTGCGCATGTCGACCATGTCTTCTTAGCAGAGTTATAATCTTACAAATGTTTATGGAAGGTTAAAAGCCTAAGTCAAGAAATAAAGCATAAAAAAAACAGTAAATCTGTCCTTTACATGAAAAGCATCATGGAAAATTCAGCCCCATAATAGGCAATGGGAAGTAGCAGCATCATCCCTCATAGCCAATGGGATCCCTGTCCAAGATGGCGTCAGGTGGACCTGTCCAAGATGGCGCTCAAGTGACGGCGACATGAACAACAGCTCAATTGTAAGCCAATGGGAGGCCAGTGGAGCGGGATGTCTGAACGTCATTGATGGGAGAGCAGCATTTTTAAGATGGCGCTTCCGTAATGTGAACTTGTTTCGTATACAGAGACAAAAAATTTAGGAAAATGGGTTTCATAACCTGCATTTCTTGTTTGGTGAGACTTTCGTAAAGTGAGTTACCACTGTATGTATGTATGTATGTATGTATGTATGTATGTATGTATGTATGTATGTATGTATGTATGTATGTATGTATGTATGTATGTATGTATGTATGTATGTATGTATGTATGTATGTATGTATGTATGTATGTATGTATGTATGTATGTATGTATGTATGTATGTATGTATGTATGTATATATATATATATATAGCGGCACGGTGGCGTAGTGGTTAGCACGTCCGCCTCACAGCAAGAAGGCCTGGGTTCGATTCCCGGCCTGGGCGTTTCTGTGTGGAGTTTGCATGTTCTCCCTGTGCTTGTGCGGGTTTCCTCTGGGTGCTCCGGTTTCCTCCCGCAGTCCAAAGACGTGCACTGTAGGTTAATTGGCCGTTCTAAATTGACCGTAGATTCTCTCCTGCAGCTGCACTGGAACCCAGTCGTATCGGATTTGCCCTTCCATTGGAGCCTTCCGGTGGCGCCGAGACAGGGGGGGACTTGCTGCTTGGGTAACAGCCTGTCCCTCATTACTCCCTACCCAGGCTCTGCACACTGGGGGGTATCACCAGCTGGGGTACCAGCCAGAGCGCAGCCATAGTCCTTCGGGACTGACGGAGGCCTACCACCACCATATATATATATATATATATATATATATATATATATATATATATATATATATGGTGGTGGGGCCAATAAGTATTGGACAATCTAAAAATGTGCAAGTTCACCCATTTAAAAAGAAAAAAGAGGTTTGTAATTTTCATCATGGGTACACATCAAGCTTGAGAGACAGAATGTAAAAAAAAATTCAGGAAATCACATTGTATGATTTTAAACAATTTATTTGTGAAAATGGGAAGCCAATAAATATTGGGAAGCTAGAAAACAAACATTATTTCGGCCCCCACTCGTTAACAGTATGAATGACACTTGTTTGAAATGATTAGATGAATAAGAGACAACTTCAAACAGTGCATAAGCGACACCTTCAAACCTGCACACACCTTTAAACTGTCAGACTGCAGTCTTCACCATGACCAAGACCAGACAGCTTTCCAAAGACACCAGAGATAAAATTGTACAACTGCACAAAGCCAGGATGAGTCAAACTGAAATTGGTAAACAACTTTGTGAGAAAAGATCAACAGTTGGAAACATTATTAGAAAATGGAAGAAGTATAACATCACTGAGAACCTCCCTAGGAGTGGTGCTCCATGCAAGATCTCACCTCGTGGGGTTCAAAGGATTCTGAGAACAGTGAGTAATCAGCCCAGAACTACACGGCAGGACCTGGTCAATGATTTGAAGACGGCAGGAATCACCGTCACAAAGATGACAATAACTAACACACAACGTCATCATGAGATGAAATCCTGCATTTCCCGAAAGGTTCCCCTACTAAACAAAAAACATGTAAAGGCCCGTCTGAAATATGCTAAAGACCATCTGGATGATCCAGAGGAGGATTGGGAGAATGTGATGTGGTCAGATGAGACCAAAATTGAACTTTGTGGTTTAAACAGCACTCGCAGTATTTGGAGGAAGAAGAATGCTGAGTTGCATCCCAAGAACACCATACCTACTGTGAAGCATGGGGTGGACACATCATGCTTTGGGGATGCTTTTCTGCAAAAGGGACAGGAAGACTGCACCATATCAATGGCAACATGAATAGGGCCATGTATTGTGACATTTTGGGTAAAAACCTCCTTCCCTCAGTCAGAGCATTAAAGATGAAACATGGCTGGGTCTTCCAGCATAATAACAACCCAAAGCACATAGCCAAGAAAACCAAAGAGTGGCTCCGTAAAAAGCATATCAAGGTTCTGGAGTGGCCTAGCCAGTCTCCAGACCTCAACCCAATCGAAAACCTGTGGAGGGAGTTAAAACTTCAAGTTGCCAAGTGACAGCCCTCAAACATCACAGCTCTAGAGAAGATCTGTGCAGAGGAGTGGGCCAAAATACCAACTAAATGTGTGTAGACCTGGTCAAGAGCTACAGGAACCGTTTGACCTCTGTCATTGCCAACCAAGGCTACATTACAAAGTATTAAAAGTAACTTTTGCTGGCTGCCCAATACTTATTGGCCTACCATTTTCACAAATAAATTGTTTAAAAATCATATATATATATATATATATATATATATATATATATATATATATATATATACAGTCATCTCGTTACCTTTGCGTCCGGCGTCCTAGACGCACGATTTTTCCTCCAGACGCACAGTTTCAAACAATGTGCGTTTTTGGGACGCAAGCAATTTTCTCCCGATGGCAAAAAAATTACACGGCAGACAAATTATTAATAACATAAACATCGCCGTTCACTGCGCTTGACAATCGTCGCCATCTTTGTTTTGATCTCGCGACTAAACCTCGCGTGACGAGACCGGCTGATAGCAGACGAAATTTTTCTCGCGAGACGAGAGCGACCTTCACCTCGTGGTAAGCAGACGATTTAATAAGTATTAATTAAATAAGTATAAAAAAAGTATTAAATTTAATAAGTATAATAAGGCCGAATATTCCAAAGTTATGTCTCAGAAAAAGCAACAAAACCTGGATAGTTTTTTCTCTGTCAAAAGCAGTGTAAATAACAAGCGAAAGGCTTCGGATTAAACGGACGAACCTGAAGTGAAACGTAGTAAAGTTCGGACATTTCAGAAGCATTGGCTGGGATTGTTCGCGTGGTTGCGATACGACGAGGAAGGAGATTTTATGTATTGTTCGGCATGCACGGACAACAAACAAGTTAATGGTATGATTCAAGCAGCAAAATGCACAAATTTCCAAAAAAGCACCCTGGATAGACACGTGCAGATCCCAGGACATAAACTTGCGCTGGAAATTCCTACATTACGCAATAACAAGAGACAAATCGAGTACAAGGCTTCGGAAACGAAAGACAAAGTCGTTACTGCGTTGTTAAAAATTATTCACTGGATGTCTGTGGAGGATTTGCCATTCAGTAAATTCAGCAGCATGATTCACTTAATGCATGAACTTTGTGTTTCTGACCTGGATATTTTGAAGAAATACAAGAAATACACTGAACTACGACTCTTATTTCACTGCCCATGATTTGTTGGATAGCATAGTTAAAGTAATCGAGGATGAAAAACAAATGCTATTACAAAATTCCCTGTGATGACTATTCTAGCAGATGAATCTACAGACTCATCAAATACCAAACGCCTCGTTCTGTATGTACAAATCCTCGACGATGCCATGCAACCTTCCACTCACTACATCTCAAATGTGGATTGTACAGATTCAACTGGAAAAGGAATTGCCACATCCATAAAGAAAGAACTTGAGGCAAGAAATGTTCCAATGGATAAGGTTATGAGCTTTGGGAGCGATGGTGCATCAGTCATGACTGGCCACAAAAATGGCGTTGCTGCAATCCTGAAGAGAGAGCCCCCACATGATCAACGTACACTGCATCGCACATAAAATTGCTCTCTGCACCTCTCAAGCTGCTGAAAATATCCCGGCATTAAAAACACCAAGAAACACTGACAGATCTCTTCTACTATTTCAAAGGAAGCAGTAAAAGACAATCATCCTTGCAGGTCATCCAAATGATCATTGATGATCCTGTGCTCAAGATCAAGGAAGTACATTCTGTTAGATGGTTGAGCTACTTTAATGCTCTCACATCAGTCTATTGGACTCTTGAGAGTTTGCTGATTTATTTCAGGGATATTGACTACACAAAGGATCCAAAGGCTGAAGGACTTAGAAGAAAAATTGCAACAGAGAAATTTGTTGCACTGACTTATGTTATGATGGATGCTATGGCACCCATTACTGCTCTTTCTCAGTTTTTCCAGACAGAGAACATAGATGTAGCGCTAGTTGGGGTGAAACTGGAACAGTGCATCAGTGACCTGGAACAAATCAAGGAGATGGAAAGTCCACACCTAATGAAGCTGAAAGAAGATATGGTGGATGGTGTGTTCAAAGAATATCACAATCTCTCCAAATCACCATTCACACTGAACAAAACCATCAATGACTTTATTGACGAAGTGATTGGAAACATTAAAAAGCGCTTCCCTCAAGATAGTATCCTCCATGCCTTCTCTGTTCTGGGGATGAGACCACTGTCTTTCTTCCAAACCAAAGATGTTGAAGAGTATGGCAAAGATGAAATTGAAATGCTGTGCACACATTTTGGCTCTTCAAAGACTTCATCATGGGTGGAGGATGATGACAGCAGTAAGTAAAAGACATCTGAAGCAATCATCTCACCAGCAGCAACAAAGAAAGAGTGGAGACTATTGAAGAAGGTGGTTCTTGCAGAAAGATACCCAAGAGACAAGCTGAGCCATCTATGGGGCCTGATCAACCAGTATCATAAGGCAGAGTTACCAAATCTGATCATATTAGCACAACTTGCCTTGACATCAGCAGTGCACACAGCAGGATGTGAGAGGGGATTCTCAACACAAAACAAAATCCTCACAAAAAAAGAAACAGGCTGCAAGTCCAAACACAACACAAACTTATGACTGTGCAGTTGGCAGCAAGTGTAGATTTTGAAAAAGCACTGAATGTTTGGAAGGAAACCAAACAGAGGAGACTGTATGAACTCAAAGATTAACTTACCTTTATATTTTATATGTGTATCTATGAACTTTTCATTTTTTTTTTTTCAATTTAATACATACAACTGTCAACATGCATGGAGTACACTTTGTCAATTGTGAAATAAAGGCGTTAAATGTAAATTATGGTTATTGTTGTCATATGCACTTTCAGTTTTGATAAAGAATTTTTTCAGATTATGTTTCACGACATATTGCATGCATCATGGGACTCACACTTTTTTGACAAGGGAGTCCCATGGACTTGCAGAGTATGAATTGTAAAATTATCACTGTATGTATATATATATATATATATATATATACAGGGATCCCTCACTTTCCGTGGTTAATTGGGCCCAAGATCCCCACGCCACCATCGAAATCCGCTAAGTTGGATCACCCCACACCCCGCACCCCCCGACTGACATATACCTACATGTATATGTGTATATAATATCAATAAATACATACTGAGTTGCTCAGCAGCCCACGAATATGCAAACCGTGTGTTCAAAACCGCGAATAGTCAAGGGCCTCATGTAATTGGCCTTGTTTTTGTCACATTTTCCATAACTTTTCCCCCTTATTCTTGTTTCATTTCTTTATTTTTTAATTTGATGAATGTTTATTTATTTATTTTTTAAAAAACCGCGATGCACTGAAGCCACATTAATTGAAGCGTGAAGTAGCAAGGGATCCTTGTATATACATACACACACAGGGTTCCCTCACTTTCCAAGGTTAATTGGGACTGAGATCACCACGTGACTCTCATAATCTGCGAAGTAAGATCATCCCCCACCACCCACCCCCACACCCCAGACTGATGTATACGTACATGTATACGTGTACATAATATCAAGAAATACATATTCAATGCTATAAATGCTTACAATAACAATTAAACATTGAAAAAATAACATAAGATGTAAATAAAATATGAATACACACACATACAGATGGTATTGCATGAGAAGATGACATACGCGTAGATGTGCGTGCACACAAATGCAACAATGGAAGTAACAATTTTGGGTTGTTTTTTGTTTTGTGTAGGTTTAGGTTGTTTTTTTGTTTTTGTTTTTTTGCATAATTGGCCGTGTTTTTGTCTCATTTTCCTTAACTTTTCTCCTTTTTCTTCCTTAATTTCTTTTTTTTTTTCACTCAATAAGAAGCCGTGATGGGGCACAAACCAGTGTCTCTCCCTCAACCTGGTCCCAAGCCCAGATAAATGCAGAGGGTTGCGTCAGGAAGGGTATCCGGCGTAAAACAAATGCCAAATAAAATATACAAGTCACTACAAAGAATGTCATACCGGATCGGTCGAGGCCTGGGTTAACAACGACCGCCATCAGTGCTGTCAACCAACAGGGTGCTGGTGGAAACTGGAGTACTGTTGGTCCAAGACGTCGAAGAAGGAGAGGTGGGAGGCGTGTCCGTTGCCAGAAAGACAAGAGGAAAGGCATGAGTCTAGGACTGAAAGTAGGGACTTTGAATGTTGGAACTATGACAGGAAAAGGTAGAGAGCTGGCTGACATGATGCAGAGGAGGAAGGTGGACATACTGTGTGTTCAAGAAACCAGGTGGAAAGGTAGCAAGGCTAGAAGCTTAGGAGCAGGGTTTAAGCTGTTTTTTCATGATGTGGATGGGAAGAGAAATGGAGTAGGAGCCATCTTGAAGGAGGTGTTTGTAAGGAATGTTCTAGAAGTGAAAAGAGTGCCAGACAGAGTGATGAGTCTCAAGTTAGAAATTGAAGGTGTGATGTTCAATGTTGTTAGTGCTTATACCCCACAGGCAGGATGTGAGCTAGAAGAGAAGGAGAGATTCTGGAGGTTGTTAGCTGAAGTGATGCAGAGTACCCCCAGAGGTGAAAGAGTGGTCATTGGTGCAGACGTCAATGGACTTGTTGGTGCAGGAAATAGAGGGGACGAGGAAGTGATGGGCAGGTTTGGTATCCAGGACAGGAACACAGAAGGACGGATGTTGGTAGATTTTGCAAAAGGATGGAAATGGCTGTGGTAAATACTTTCTTCCAGAAGAGACAGGAGCATAGGGTGAATTATAAAAGCAGAGGTAGGAGCACACAAGTAGACTACATCTTGTGCAGGCGATATAATTTGGAGGAAGTCATCATCATCATCATCATCATCATCATCATCATCTTCCGCTTAGTCCAGGGTCGGGTCGCGGGGGCAGCAACCTAAGCAAAGAGGTCCAGACATCCCTCTCCCGAGCCACTTCCTCCAACTCTCCCGGGATGACACCGAGGCGGTCCCAGACAAGCCAAGAGACATAGTCCCTCCAGCGTGTTCTAGGTCGACCCCGGGGTCTCTTCCCGGTTGGACATGCCCGAAACACCACACCAGGGAGGCGTCCGGGGGGCATTCTGACCAGATGGATTCTGACCTCAACTGGCCCCTCTCAATGCGGAGGAGCAGCGGATCTACTCCGAGCTCTCCCCGGATGGCGGAGCTTCTCACCTTATCTCTAAGGGAACACCCCGCCACCTGGTAAGGGAAGCTCATTTCAGCCGCTTGTATCCGTGATCTTGTTCTTTCGGTCATTACCCAAAGCTCGTGACCATAGGTAAGGATTGGAACGTAGATCGACTGGTAAATTGAGAGCTCTGCCTTGCGGCTCAGGGGTTAACTGTACTGAAAATCATCTTTTAGATCGGAACCACCCCAGACCACACACTGCCTCACAAAGAACGTTAAGAAAACTTGTCGAGACACAAGAACTTTTAGATGTCTGGACAAATTTTTATGGCAAAAGCCAACAGTACACCCAGCTCCACTCAAGGGATGGACTACTGTTCATGGCCAGGCTGGACAGGTTTTATTGTTTTAAATAACATTTTAATGTTTTTAAGAACTGCTCGATTGTGCCGGTGGGATTCTCAGACCATTGTTTGGTCGAGTGCTGTGTTTTAATCAATAACATCAGATGTAGAAGTGCGTACTGGCACTTCAACACAGCACTCCTATCTGACCATGGTTTTAGGAAAGCTTTTACTGCTTTTTGGAAAAAACAAAATTGACAAACAAAGTCCGGTTTTATTTCTTTGCAGCAGTGGTGGGACATCGGGGAAAAACAAAATTAAATCTCTGTGCCTGCTGTACACTCGCAATGTATCCAGGAACCAGAAATGAAACCAGACTCCAGGAGAGAGAAATAGTGGAGCTGCAAACTCTGGCAGACTCCCCAGGAGAAAGAAGACATATTGAAGTCTTCAAAGCCAAAAAGTGTATGTTAGCTGACTTGCTAGGCATGCCCACCAAGGGCGTCGTGGTACACAGTCGGTTTTAAAATGTTGCTCTTATGGATGCTCCCTCTCACTTTTTCTTTGGACTGGAAAGGAAAAATGGAGGCTGATACACAGCCTGCGCTCCAGGGATGGATGGCTGCTCCAGGAAACTGCAGAAGTTCACAGGTATGCAGCAGGTTTCTATGATGAATATTCTGAGAAACCGAAATTGTTGGATACTTTCCTCACTGCTCTGCCAAAGGTGTCAGCAGATTCCAATAGGCATCTGGAGGCTGACATTTCCTGCAGGAACTGTTGGTGGCGCTGCAGATCCTCAAATCAGGGGATAGTCCCGGGTATATATGGCCTTCCAGCGGATTTCTATAAAGCCTTTTGGGCGGTCATCGGTAAGGACCTGCTGGATGTTCTCAGGGACAGCCCGCTGAAAGGTCAGTTGCCCCTGAATTGCAGGAGAGCAGTCCTCACCCTCCTGCTAAAGAGAGGAGCCCTACAAAATCTGGAAAACTGGTGACCAGTGTCCCTCCTCTGTACCGACTACAAACTCCTTTCCAAAGTCCAAGGGAACAGGTTGAGGAATGTGATGGAGCAGTCATTCATGTAGGCCAGACCCACTGTGTACCAGGCAGGCTGATAACAAGCAATGTCTTTTTAATTCGGGACGTTTTGGAACTCTCCAATTCATTGGGAATGAAACTTGGCCTCACTTCTCTGGATCAGAAAAGGGCATTTGATCAGGTTGAGCATGCATATCTTTGGCAAATACTAGAGGGTTTTGGGCTCAGCCCAAGTGCACAGGGGTATCTGACAGGGTTGCCCCTATCAGGCATGCTGTACTTCCTCACAATAGAGGCTCTCTTACACCAACTCAGAACAGGTCTCTCTGATTTTAAGGTCTTGAACTGCGATTCGGCTTTTAAACTGTCTGCATACACAAATGATCTTATCATTGCTCTTAATAACCAGAGTGATATTAAATTTTTTAACAAATACAGTGGTACCTCTTCTTACAAAATTAATCCGTTCCAGAGCCTTTTTCTTAACCTGGATTTTTCATAAATTGAACCGCATTTTACATGTAAAACATGTGATTCGTTCCAGGGCCCCCAAAACTACCCCTGAACCCTTAAAAAAATATAAAAGTATACTTTTAAGGCCTCATT